>CM022298.1:625814572-626042242 GCA_011799875.1 Thinopyrum elongatum | reverse complement strand
CTCTGACGGCCTTCAAATTTTTTCTATGTTTAACATGCACTAATACAACTGTCATGTGAAAATTTGGAAAATTTCAGGGGTCATTTGACCTTTTAAAGACATTGAAGTGATTTTCTAGCCATTTAATAACCGTAATTCAAATTTGAGCTACATCTAAATGCAACGGCAAACCATAACGGTTTGAAAAATCATATTTGTGTACTTGTGTGTGAGTTAATTCCATGTGCAGTAAATTAGAAGGAATTTTCAAACATATTGGTCTCACGGCATGGACACATGCATGGAGTGCCATGGCATTTTAATTCCAAAAAATTAAAAAATGAACAGAAAAACATGAAACCTTGCTTGATGTAATGTCATGCCAGCAAGATGATGTGGTAAAAAAATTGGCCTGTTTGACAAAAGTTTGGACACACACCCGTCACAAACCGGAGCAACTCACTAGAAGGATCGTGGTTCCGAGGGGGAACAATGCATATTTGATGACGAACGGGAGATAGCTTCCTCTTACGGCCTTCAAATTTTTCTATGTTTAACGTGCACTAATACAACTATCATCTGAAATTTTGGAAAATTTCAAGGTCATTTGACCTTTTAAAGACATTTAAGTGATTTTCTAGCCATTTAATGACCGTAATTCAAATTTGTACTACATCCACATGCAAAGGCTAACCATAGCGGGTTGAAAAATCATATTTGTGTACTTGTGTGCGAGTTAATTCCATGTGTAGTAAATTAGACGGAATTTTCAAACATATTGGTCTCACGGCATGGACACATGCGTGGAGTGCCATGGAATTTTAATTCCAAAAAATTCAAAAATGATCAGAAAAACATGAAACCTTGCTTGACGTAATATCATGCCACCAAGATGATGGGGTAAAAAAATTGGCCTGTTTGACGAAAGTTTGGACACATACCCCTCACAAATCGGAGCAACTCACTAGAAGGCTTATGGTACCGAGAGGGAACAATGCATGTTTGATGACGAATGGGAGATAGCTTCCTCTTATGGCCTTCAATTTTTTTCTATGTTTAATGTGCACTAATACAACTGTCATGTGAAAATTTGGAAAATTTCAAGGGTCATTTGACCTTTCAAAGACATTTAAGTGATTTTCTAGCCATTTAATAACGGTAATTCAAATTTGAACTACATCTACTTGCAACTACTAACCATAACGGTTTGAAAAATCATATTTGTGTACTTGTGTGCGAGTTAATTCCATGTGCAGTAAATTAGAAGGAATTTTCAAACATATTGGTCTCACGGCATGGACACATGCATGGAGTGCCATGGCATTTTAATTCCAAAAAATTAAAAAATGATCAGAAAAACATGAAACCTTGCTTGATGTAATGTCATGCCACCAAGATGATGTGGTAAAAAAATTGGCATGTTTGACAAAAGTATGGACACACACCCCTCACAAATCGGAGCAACTCACTAGAAGGCTTGTGGTTCCGATAGGGAACAATGCATGTTTGATGACGAACATGAGATAGCTTCCTCTTACGGCCTTCAAATTTTTTTCTATGTTTAACGTGCACTAATACAACTGTCATGTGAAAGTTTGGAAAATTTCAGGGGTCATTTGACCTTTTAAAGGCATTTAAGTGATTTTCTAGCCTTTTAATGACCGTAATTCAAATTTGAACTACATCCACATGCAACGGCTAACCATAACGGTTTGAAAAATCATATTTGTGTACTTGTGTGAGAGTTAATTCCATGTGCAGTAAATTAGAAGGAATTTTCAAACATATTGGTCTCACGGCATGGACACATGCATGGAGTGCCATGGCATTTTAATTCCAAAAAATTAAAAAATGATCAGAAAAACATGAAACCTTGCTTGATGTAATGTCATGCCACCAAGATGATGTGGTAAAAAAATTGGCCAGTTTGACAAAAGTTTGGACACACACCGCTCACAAATCGGAGCACCTCACTAGAAGGCTTGTGGTTCCGAGAGGGAACAATGCATGTTTGATGACGAACGGGAGATAGCTTCCTCTTACGGCCTTCAAATTTTTTCTATGTTTAACATGCACTAATACAACTGTCATGTGAAAATTTGGAAAATTTCAGGGGTCATTTGACCTTTTAAAGACCCTTAAGTGATTTTCTAGCCTTTTAATGACCATAATTAAAATTTGAACTACATCTACATGCAACGGCTAACCATAACGGTTTGAAAAATCATATTTGTGTACTTGTGTGCGAGTTAATTCCATGTGCAGTAAATTAGAAGGAATTTTCAAACATATTGGTCTCACGGCATGGACACATGCATGGAGTGCCATGGCATTTTAATTCAAAAAATTAACAAATGATCAGAAAAACATGAAACCTTGCTTGATGTAATGTCATGCCACCAAGATGATGTGGAAAATAAATTGGCATGTTTGACAAAAGTTTGGACACACACCCCTCACAAACCGAAGCAACTCACTAGAATGCTTGTGGTTCCGAGAGGGAACAATGCATGTTTGATGACGAACGGGAGATAGCTTCTTCTTACGGCCCTCAAATTTTTTCTACGTTTAACGTATACTAATATAACTGTCATCTGAAAATTTGGAAAATTTCAGGGGTCATTTGACCTTTTAAAGACATTTAAGTGATTTTCTAGCCATTTAATGACCATAATTCAAATTTGAACTACATCCACATGCAACGGCTAACCATAACGGTTTGAAAAATCATATTTGTGTACTTGTGTGCGAGTTAATTCCATGTGCGGTAAATTAGAAGGAATTTTCAAACATATTGGTCTCACGGCATAGACACATGCATGGAGTGGCATGGCATTTTAATTCCAAAAAATTCAAAAATGATCAGAAAAACATGAAACCTTGCTTGATGTAATGTCATGCCACCAAGATGATGTGGTAAAAAAAAATTGGCCTGTTTGACGAAAGTTTGGACACACACCCCTCACAAATCGGAGCAACTCACTAGAAGGCTTGTGGTTCCGAGAGGGGACATTGCATGTTTTATGACGAACGGGAGATAGCTTCCTCTTACGGCCTTCAAATTTTTTCTATGTTTAACGTGCACTAATACAACTGTCATGTGAAAATTTGGAAAATTTCAGGTGTCATTTGACCTTTTAAAAACACTTCAGTGATTTTCTAGCATTTTAATGACCGTAATTCAAATTTGAACTACATCTACATGCAACGGCTAACCATAACGGTTTGAAAAATCATATTTGTGTACTTGTGTGCGAGTTAATTCCATGTGCAGTAAATTAGAAGGAATTTTTGAACATATTGGTCTCACGGCATGGACACATGCATGGAGTGCCATGGCATTTTAATTCCAAAAAATTAAAAAATGGTCAGAAAAACATGAAACCTTGCTTGATGTAATGTCATGCCACCAAGATGATGTGGTAAAAAAATTGGCCTGTTTGACAAAAGTATGGACACACACCCCTCACAAATCGGAGCAACTCACTAGAAGGCTTGTGGTTCCGAGAGGGAACAATGCATGTTTGATGACGAACAGGAGAGAGCTTACTCTTACGGCCTTCAAATTTTTTCTATGTTTAACGTGCACTAATACAACTGTCATGTGAAAATTTGGAAAATTTCAGGGGTCATTTGACCTTTTAAAGGCATTTAAGTGATTTTCTAGCCTTTTAATGACCGTAATTCAAATTTGAACTACATCCACATGCAACGGCTAACCATAACGGTTTGAAAAATCATATTTGTGTACTTGTGTGAGAGTTAATTCCATGTGCAGTAAATTTGAAGGAATTTTCAAACATATTGGTCTCACGGCATGGACACATGCATGGAGTGCCATGGCATTTTATTTTCAAAAAATTCAAAAATGATCAGAAAAACATGAAACCTTGCTTGATGTAATGTCATGCCACCAAGATGATGTGGTAAAAAAATTGGCCTGTTTGACGAAAGTTTGGACACACACCCCTCACAAACTGAAGCAACTCTCTAGAAGGCTTATGGTACCGAGAGGGAACAATGCATGTTTGATGACGAACGGGAGATAGCTTCTTCTTACGGCCCTCAAATTTTTTCTACGTTTAACGTATACTAATATAACTGTCATCTAAAAATTTGGAAAATTTCAGTGGTCATTTGACCTTTTAAAGACATTTAAGTGATTTTTGAGCCATTTAATGACCATAATTCAAATTTGAACTACATCCACATGCAACGGCTAACCATAACGGTTTGAAAAATCATATTTGTGTACTTGTGTGCGAGTTAATTCCATGTGCGGTAAATTAGAAGGAATTTTCAAACATATTGGTCTCACGGCATAGACACATGCATGGAGTGCCATGGCATTTTAATTCCAAAAAATTCAAAAATGATCAAAAAAACATGAAACCTTGCTTGATGTAATGTCATGCCACCAAGATGATGTGGTAAAAAAATTGGCCTGTTTGACGAAAGTTTGGACACACACCCCTCACAAATCGGAGCAACTCACTAGAAGGCTTGTGGTTCCGAGTGGGAACAAAGCATGTTTGATGACAAATGTGAGATAGCTTCCTCTGACGGCCTTCAAATTTTTTCTATGTTTAACATGCACTAATACAACTGTCATGTGAAAATTTGGAAAATTTCAGGGGTCATTTGACCTTTTAAAGACATTGAAGTGATTTTCTAGCCATTTAATAACCGTAATTCAAATTTGAGCTACATCTACATGCAACGGCAAACCATAACGGTTTGAAAAATCATATTTGTGTACTTGTGTGTGAGTTAATTCCATGTGCAGTAAATTAGAAGGAATTTTCAAACATATTGGTCTCACGGCATGGACACATGCATGGAGTGCCATGGCATTTTAATTCCAAAAAATTAAAAAATGATCAGAAAAACATGAAACCTTGCTTGATGTAATGTCATGCCACCAAGATGATGTGGTAAAAAAATTGGCCTGTTTGACAAAAGTTTGGACACACACCCGTCACAAACCGGAGCAACTCACTAGAAGGATCGTGGTTCCGAGGGGGAACAATGCATATTTGATGACGAACGGGAGATAGCTTCCTCTTACGGCCTTCAAATTTTTCTATGTTTAACTTGCACTAATACAACTATCATCTGAAATTTTGGAAAATTTCAAGGTCATTTGACCTTTTAAAGACATTTAAGTGATTTTCTAGCCATTTAATGACCGTAATTCAAATTTGTACTACATCCACATGCAAAGGCTAACCATAGCGGGTTGAAAAATCATATTTGTGTACTTGTGTGCGAGTTAATTCCATGTGTAGTAAATTAGACGGAATTTTCAAACATATTGGTCTCACGGCATGGACACATGCGTGGAGTGCCATGGAATTTTAATTCCAAAAAATTCAAAAATGATCAGAAAAACATGAAACCTTGCTTGACGTAATATCATGCCACCAAGATGATGTGGTAAAAAAATTGGCCTGTTTGACGAAAGTTTGGACACATACCCCTCACAAATCGGAGCAACTCACTAGAAGGCTTATGGTACCGAGAGGGAACAATGCATGTTTGATGACGAATGGGAGATAGCTTCCTCTTATGGCCTTCAATTTTTTTCTATGTTTAATGTGCACTAATACAACTGTCATGTGAAAATTTGGAAAATTTCAAGGGTCATTTGACCTTTTAAAGACATTCAAGTGATTTTCTAGCCATTTAATAACGGTAATTCAAATTTGAACTACATCTACTTGCAACTACTAACCATAACGGTTTGAAAAATCATATTTGTGTACTTGTGTGCGAGTTAATTCCATGTGCAGTAAATTAGAAGGAATTTTCAAACATATTGGTCTCACGGCATGGACACATGCATGGAGTGCCATGGCATTTTAATTCCAAAAAATTAAAAAATGATCAGAAAAACATGAAACCTTGCTTGATGTAATGTCATGCCACCAAGATGATGTGGTAAAAAAATTGGCCTGTTTGACAAAAGTATGGACACACACCCCTCACAAATCGGAGCAACTCACTAGAAGGCTTGTGGTTCCGATAGGGAACAATGCATGTTTGATGACGAACATGAGATAGCTTCCTCTTACGTCCTTCAATTTTTTTTCTATGTTTAACGTGCACTAATACAACTGTCATGTGAAAGTTTGGAAAATTTCAGGGGTCATTTGACCTTTTAAAGGCATTTAAGTGATTTTCTAGCCTTTTAATGACCGTAATTCAAATTTGAACTACATCCACATGCAACGGCTAACCATAACGGTTTGAAAAATCATATTTGTGTACTTGTGTGAGAGTTAATTCCATGTGCAGTAAATTAGAAGGAATTTTCAAACATATTGGTCTCAAGGCATGGACACATGCATGGAGTGCCATGGCATTTTAATTCCAAAAAATTAAAAAATGATCAGAAAAACATGAAACCTTGCTTGATGTAATGTCATGCCACCAAGATGATGTGGTAAAAAAATTGGCCAGTTTGACAAAAGTTTGGACACACACCGCTCACAAATCGGAGCACCTCACTAGAAGGCTTGTGGTTCCGAGAGGGAACAATGCATGTTTGATGACGAACGGGAGATAGCTTCCTCTTACGGCCTTCAAATTTTTTCTATGTTTAACATGCACTAATACAACTGTCATGTGAAAATTTGGAAAATTTCAGGGGTCATTTGACCTTTTAAAGACCCTTAAGTGATTTTCTAGCCTTTTAATGACCATAATTAAAATTTGAACTACATCTACATGCAACGGCTAACCATAACGGTTTGAAAAATCATATTTGTGTACTTGTGTGCGAGTTAATTCCATGTGCAGTAAATTAGAAGGAATTTTCAAACATATTGGTCTCACGGCATGGACACATGCATGGAGTGCCATGGCATTTTAATTCAAAAAATTAACAAATGATCAGAAAAACATGAAACCTTGCTTGATGTAATGTCATGCCACCAAGATGATGTGGAAAATAAATTGGCATGTTTGACAAAAGTTTGGACACACACCCCTCACAAACCGAAGCAACTCACTAGAATGCTTGTGGTTCCGAGAGGGAACAATGCATGTTTGATGACGAACGGGAGATAGCTTCTTCTTATGGCCCTCAAATTTTTTCTATGTTTAACGTATACTAATATAACTGTCATCTGAAAATTTGGAAAATTTCTGGGGTCATTTGACCTTTTAAAGACATTTAAGTGATTTTCTAGCCATTTAATGACCATAATTCAAATTTGAACTACATCCACATGCAACGGCTAACCATAACGGTTTGAAAAATCATATTTGTGTACTTGTGTGCGAGTTAATTCCATGTGCGGTAAATTAGAAGGAATTTTCAAACATATTGGTCTCACGGCATAGACACATGCATGGAGTGGCATGGCATTTTAATTCCAAAAAATTCAAAAATGATCAGAAAAACATGAAACCTTGCTTGATGTAATGTCATGCCACCAAGATGATGTGGTAAAAAAAAATTGGCCTGTTTGATGAAAGTTTGGACACACACCCCTCACAAATCGGAGCAACTCACTAGAAGGCTTGTGGTTCCGAGAGGGGACATTGCATGTTTGATGACGAACGGGAGATAGCTTCCTCTTCCGGCCTTCAAATTTTTTCTATGTTTAACGTGCACTAATACAACTGTCATGTGAAAATTTGGAAAATTTCAGGTGTCATTTGACCTTTTAAAAACACTTCAGTGATTTTCTAGCATTTTAATGACCGTAATTCAAATTTGAACTACATCTACATGCAACGGCTAACCATAACGGTTTGAAAAATCATATTTGTGTACTTGTGTGCGAGTTAATTCCATGTGCAGTAAATTAGAAGGAATTTTTGAACATATTGGTCTCACGGCATGAACACATGCATGGAGTGCCATGGCATTTTAATTCCAAAAAATTAAAAAATGGTCAGAAAAACATGAAACCTTGCTTGATGTAATGTCATGCCACCAAGATGATGTGGTAAAAAAATTGGCCTGTTTGACAAAAGTTTGGACACACACCCCTCACAAATCGGAGCAACTCACTAGAAGGCTTGTGGTTCCGAGAGGGAACAATGCATGTTTGATGACGAACAGGAGAGAGCTTACTCTTACGGCCTTCAAATTTTTTCTATGTTTAACGTGCACTAATACAACTGTCATGTGAAAATTTGGAAAATTTCAGGGGTCATTTGACCTTTTAAAGGCATTTAAGTGATTTTCTAGCCTTTTAATGACCGTAATTCAAATTTGAACAACATCCACATGCAACGGCTAACCATAACGGTTTGAAAAATCATATTTGTGTACTTGTGTGAGAGTTAATTCCATGTGCAGTAAATTTGAAGGAATTTTCAAACATATTGGTCTCACGGCATGGACACATGCATGGAGTGCCATGGCATTTTATTTTCAAAAAATTCAAAAATGATCAGAAAAACATGAAACCTTGCTTGATGTAATGTCATGCCACCAAGATGATGTGGTAAAAAAATTGGCCTGTTTGACGAAAGTTTGGACACGCACCCCTCACAAATCGGAGCAACTCTCTAGAAGGCTTATGGTACCGAGAGGGAACAATGCATGTTTGATGACGAACGGGAGATAGCTTCCTCTTACGGCATTCAATTTTTTTCTATGTTTAATGTGCACTAATACAACTGTCATGTGAAAATTTGGAAAATTTCAAGGGTCATTTGACCTTTTAAAGACATTTAAGTGATTTTCTAGCCATTTAATGACCGTAATTCAAATTTGTACTACATCCACATGCAAAGGCTAACCATAGCGGTTTGAAAAATCATATTTGTGTACTTGTGTGCGAATTAATTCCATGTGTAGTAAATTAGACGAAATTTTCAAATATATTGGTCTCACGGCATGGACACATGCGTGGAGTGCCATGGCATTTTAATTCCAAAAAATTCAAAAATGATCAGAAAAACATGAAACCTTGCTTGATGTAATTTCATGCCACCAAGATGATGTGGTAAAAAAATTGGCCTGTTTGACGAAAGTTTGGACACACACCCCTCACAAATCGGAGCAACTCACTAGAAGGCTTATGGTACCGAGAGGGAACAATGCATGTTTGATGACGAACGGGAGATAGCTTCCTCTTACGGCCTTCAATTTTTTTCTATGTTTAATGTGCACTAATACAACTGTCATGTGAAAATTTAGAAAATTTCAAGGTTCATTTGACCTTTTCAAGACATTTAAGTGATTTTCTAGCCATTTAATAACGGTAATTCAAATTTGAACTACATCTACTTGCAACTACTAACCATAGCGGTTTGAAAAATCATATTTGTGTACTTGTGTGCGAGTTAATTCCATGTGCCGTAAATTGGAAGGAATTTTCAAACATATTGGTCTCACGGCATGGACACATGCATGGAGTGCCATGGCATTTTCATTCCAAAAAATTAACAAATGATCAGAAAAACATGAAACCTTGCTGGATGTAATGTCATGCCACCAAGATGATGTGGTAAATAAATTGGCCTGTTTGACAAAAGTTTGGACACACACCCCTCACAAACCGAAGCAACTCACTAGAATGCTTGTGGTTCCGAGAGGGAACAATGCATGTTTGATGACGAACGGGAGATAGCTTCCTCTTACGGCCCTCAAATTTTTTCTACGTTTAACGTATACTAATATAACTGTCATCTGAAAATTTGGAAAATTTCAGGGGTCATTTGACCTTTTAAAGACATTTAAGTGCTTTTCTAGCCATTTAATGACCATAATTCAAATTTGAACTACATCCACATGCAACGGCTAACCATAACAGTTTGAAAAATCATATTTGTGTACTTGTGTGCGAGTTAATTCCATGTGCAGTAAATTAGAAGGAATTTTCAAACATATTGGTTTCACGGCTTTGACACATGCATGGAGTGCCATGGCATTTTAATTCCAAAAAATTCAAAAATGATCAGAAACACATGAAACCTTGCTTGATGTAATGTCATGCCACCAAGATGATGTGGTAAAAAAAATTGGCCTGTTTGACGAAAGTTTGGACACACACCCCTCACAAATCGGAGCAACTCACTAGAAGGCTTGTGGTTCCGATAGGGAACAAAGCATGTTTGATGACAAACGTGAGATAGCTTCCTCTTACGGCCTTTAAATTTTTTCTATGTTTAACGTGCACTAATACAACTGTCATGTGAAAATTTGGAAAATTTCAGGGGTCATTTGACCTTTTAAAGACATTTAAGTGATTTTCTAGCCTTTTAATGACCGTAATTCAAATTTGAACTACATCCACATGCAACGGCTAACCATAACGGTTTGAAAAATCATATTTGTGTACTTGTGTGAGAGTTAATTCCATGTGCAGTATATTAGAAGGAATTTTCAAACATATTGGTCTCACGGCATGGACACATGCATGGAGTGCCATGGCATTTTAATTCCAAAAAATTAAAAAATGATCAGAAAAACATGAAACCTTGCTTGATGTAATGTCATGCCACCAAGATGATGTGGTAAAAAAATTGGCCAGTTTGACAAAAGTTTGGACACACACCGCTCACAAATCGGAGCAACTCACTAGAAGGCTTGTGGTTCCGAGAGGGAACAATGCATGTTTGATGACGAACGGGAGATAGCTTCCTCTTACGGCCTTCAAATTTTTTCTATGTTTAACGTGCACTAATACAAATGTCATGTGAAAATTTGGAAAATTTCAGGGGTCATTTGACCTTTTAAAGACATTGAAGTGATTTTCTAGCCATTTAATAACCGTAATTCAAATTTGAACTACATCTACATGCAACGGCTAACCATAACGGTTTGAAAAATCATATTTGTGTACTTGTGTGCGAGTTAATTCCTTGTGCAATAAATTAGAAGGAATTTTCAAACATATTGGTCTCACGGCATGGACACATGCATGGAGTGCCATGGCATTTTCATTCCAAAAAATTAACAAATGATCAGAAAAACATGAAACCTTGATTGATGTAATGTCATGCCACCAAGATGATGTGGTAAAAAAATTGGCCTGTTTGACAAAAGTATGGACACACACCCCTCACAAATCGGAGCAACTCACTAGAAGGCTTGTGGTTCCGATAGGGAACAATGCATGTTTGATGACGAACAGGAGATAGCTTCCTCTTACGGCCTTCAAATTTTTTCTATGTTTAACGTGCACTAATACAACTGTCATGTGAAAGTTTGGAAAATTTCAGGGGTCCTTTGAACTTTTAAAGACATTTAAGTGATTTTCTAGCCTTTTAATGACCGTAATTCAAATTTGAACTACATCCACATGCAACGGCAAACCATAACGGTTTGAAAAATCATATTTATGTACTCGTGTGAGAGTTAATTCCATGTGCAGTAAATTAGAAGGAATTTTTAAACATATTGGTCTCACGGCATGGACACATGCATGGAGTGCCATGGCATTTTAATTCCAAAAATTTAAAAAATGATCAGAAAAACATGAAACCTTGCTTGATGTAATGTCATGCCACCAAGATGATGTGGTAAAAAAATTGGCCAGTTTGACAAAAGTTTGGACACACACCGCTCACAAATCGGAGCAACTCACTAGAAGGCTTGTGGTTCCGAGAGGGAACAATGCATGTTTGATGACGAACGGGAGATAGCTTCCTCTTACGGCCGTCAAATTTTTTCTATGTTTAACGTGCACTAATACAACTGTCACGTGAAAATTTGGAAAATTTCAGGGGTCATTTGACCTTTTAAAGACCCTTAAGTGATTTTCTAGCATTTTAATGACCATAATTCAAATTTGAACTACATCTACATGCAACGGCTAACCATAACGGTTTGAAAAATCATAATTGTGTACTTGTGTGCGAGTTAATTCCATGTGCAGTAAATTAGAAGGAATTTTCAAACATATTGGTCTCACGGCATGGACACATGCATGGAGTGCCATGGCATTTTAATTCCAAAAAATTACATGAAACCTTGCTTGATGTAATGTCATGCCACCAAGATGATGTGGTAAAAAAATTGGCCTGTTTGACGAAAGTTTGGACACACACCCCTCACAAATCGGAGCAACTCACTAGAAGGCTTGTGGTTCCGAGAGGGAACATTGCATGTTTGATGACGAACGGGAGATAGCTTCCTCTTACGGCCTTCAAATTTTTTCTATGTTTAACGTGCACTAATACAACTGTCATGTGAAAATTTGGAAAATTTCAGGTGTCATTTGACCTTTTAAAGACACTTAAGTGATTTTCTAGCCTTTTAATGACCGTAATTCAAATTTGAACTACATCTACATGCAACGGCTAACCATAACGGTTTGAAAAATCATATTTGTGTACTTGTGTGCGAGTTAATTCCATGTGCAGTAAATTAGAAGGAATTTTTGAACATATTGGTCTCATGGCATGGACACATGCATGGAGTGCCATGGCATTTTAATTCCAAAAAATTAAAAAATGGTCAGAAAAACATGAAACCTTGCTTGATGTAATGTCATGCCACCAAGATGATGTGGTAAAAAAATTGGCCTGTTTGACAAAAGTTTGGACACACACCCCTCACAAATCGGAGCAACTCACTAGAAGGCTTGTGGTTCCGAGAAGGAACAATGCATGTTTGATGACGAACAGGAGAGAGCTTACTCTTACGGCCTTCAAATTTTTTCTATGTTTAACGTGCACTAATACAACTGTCGTGTGAAAATTTGGAAAATTTCAGGGGTCATTTGACCTTTTAAAGGCATTTAAGTGATTTTCTAGCCTTTTAATGACCGTAATTCAAATTTGAACTACATCCACATGCAACGGCTAACCATAACGGTTTAAAAAATCATATTTGTGTACTTGTGTGAGAGTTAATTCCATGTGCAGTAAATTTGAAGGAATTTTCAAACATATTGGCCTCACGGCAGGGACACATGCATGGAGTGCCATGGCATTTTATTTCCAAAAAATTCGAAAATGATCAGAAAAACATGAAACCTTGCTTCATGTAATGTCATGCCACCAAGATGATGTGGTAAAAAAATTGGCCTGTTTGACGAAAGTTTGGACACACACCCCTCACAAATCGGAGCAACTCACCAGAAGGCTTGTGGTTCCGAGAGGGAACAATGCATGTTTGATGACGAATGGGAGATAGCTTCCTCTTGCAGCCTTAAAATTTTTTCTATGTTTAACGTGCACTAATACAACTGTCATGTGAAAATTTGGAAAATTTCAGGGGTCATTTGACCTTTTAAAGACACTTAAGTGATTTTCTAGCCTTTTAATAACCGTAATTCAAATTTGAACTACATCTACATGCAACGGCTAACCATAATGGTTTGAAAAATCATATTTGTGTACTTGTGTGCGAGTTAATTCCATGTGTAGTAAATTAGGAGGAATTTTCAAACATATTGGTCTCACGGCATGGACACATGCATCGAGTGCCATGGCATTTTAATTCCAAAAAATTACATGAAACCTTGCTTGATGTAATGTCATGCCACCAAGATGATGTGGTAAAAAAATTGGCCTGTTTGACAAAAGTTTGGACACACACCCCTCACAAATCGGAGCAACTCACTAGAAGGCTTGTGGTTCCGAGAGGGAACAATGCATGTTTGATGACGAACAGGAGATAGCTTCCTCTTACGGCCTTCAAATTTTTTCAATGTTTAACATGCACTAATACAACTGTCATGTGAAAATTTGGAAAATTTCAGGGGTCATTTGACCTTTTAAAGACACTTAAGTGATTTTCTACCCTTTTAATGATCGTAATTCAATTTTGAACTACATCTACATGCAACGGCTAACCATAACGGTTTGAAAAATCATATTTGTGTACTTGTGTGAGAGTTAATTCCATGTGCAGTAAATTAGAAGGAATTTTCAAACATATTGGTCTCACGGCATGGACACATGCATGGAGATCCATGTCATTTTAATTCCAAAAAATTAAAAAATGATCAAAAAAACATGAAACCTTGCTTGATGTAATGTCATGCCACCAAGATGATGAGGTAAAAAAATTGGCCTGTTTGACGAAAGTTTGGACACACACCCCTCACAAATCGGAGCAACTCACTAGAAGGCTTGTGTTTCCGAGAGGGAACACTGCATGTTTGATGACGAACGGGAGATAGCTTCCTCTTACGGCCTTCAATTTTTTTCTATGTTTAACATGCACTAATACAACTGTCATGTGAAAATTTGGAAAATTTCAGGTGTCATTTGACCTTTTAAAGACACTTAAGAGATTTTCTACCCTTTTAATGATCGTAATTCAATTTTGAACTACATCTACATGCAACGGCTAACCATAACGGTTTGAAAAATCATATTTGTGTACTTGTGTGCGAGTTAATTCCATGTGCAGTAAATTAGAAGGAATTTCAAACATATTGGTCTCACGGCATGGACACATGCATGGAGTGCCATGTTATTTTAATTCCAAAAATTTAAAAAATGATCAGAAAAACATGAAACCTTGCTTGATGTAATGTCATGCCACCAAGATGATGTGGCAAAAAAATTGGCCTGTTTGACGAAAGTTTGGACACACACCCCTCACAAACCGGAGCAACTCACTAGAAGGCTCGTGGTTCCGAGATGGAACAATGCATGTTTGATGACGAACGAGAGATAGCTTCCTCTTACGGCCCTCAAATTTTTTCCACGTTTAACGTATACTAATACAACTGTCATGTGAAAATTTGAAAAATTTCAGGGGTCATTTGACCTTTTAAAGACATTTAAGTGATTTTCTAGCCATTTAATGACCGTAATTCAAATTTGAACTACATCCACCTGCAACGGCTAACCATAACGGTTTGAAAACTCATATTTGTTTACTTGTGTGCGAGTTAATTCCATGTGCAGTAAATTAGAAGGAATATTCAAACATATTGGTCTCACGGCATGGACACATGCATGGAGTGCCATGGCATTTTAATTTCAAAAAATTAAAAAATGATAAGAAAAACATGAAACCTTGCTTGATGTAATGTCATGCCACCAAGATGATGTGGTAAAAAAATTGGCCTGTTTGACGAAAGTTTGGACACACACCCCTCACAAATCGGAGCAACTCACTAGAAGGCTTGTGGTTCCGAGAGGGAACAATGCATGTTTGATGACGAACGGGAGACAGCTTCCTCTTACGGCCTTCAAATTTTTTATATGTTTAACGTGCACTAACACAACTGTCATGTGAAAATTTGGCAAATTTCAGGGGCCATTTGACCTTTTAAAGTCATTTAAGTGATTTTCTAGCCATTTAATGACCGTAATTCAAATTTGAACTACATCTAGATGCAACGGCTAACCATAATGGTTTGAAAAATCATATTTGTGTACTTGTGTGCGAGTTAATTCCATGTGCAGTAAATTAGAAGGAATTTTCAAGCATAATGGTCTCACGGCATGGACACATGCATGGAGTGCCATGGCATTTTAATTCCAAAAAATTAAAAAATGATCAGAAAAACATGAAACCTTGCTTGATGTAATGTCATGCCACCAAGATGATGTGGCAAAAAATTGGCCTATTTGACGAAAGTTTGGACACACACCCCTCACAAACCGGAGCAACTCACTAGAAGGCTCGTGGTTTCGAGATGGAACAATGCATGTTTGATAACGAACGGGAGATAGCTTCCTCTTACGGCCCTCAAATTTTTTCCACGTTTAACGTATACTAATAAAACTGTCATGTGAAAATTTAGAAAATTTCAGGGGTCATTTAACCTTTTAAAGACATTTAAGTGATTTTCTAGGCATTTATTAAACGTAATTCAAATTTGAACTACGTCTACATGCAACGGCAAACCATAACGGTTTGAAAAATCATATTTGTGTACTAGTGTGCGAGTTAATTCCATGTGCAGTAAATTAGAAGGAATTTTCAAACATATTGGTCTCACGACATGGACACATGCATGGAGTGCCATGGCATTTTAATTCCACAAAATACAAAAATGATCAGAAAAACATGAAACCTTGCTTGATGTAATGTCATGCCACCAAGATGATGTGGTAAAAAAATTGGCCTGTTTGACGAAATTTTGGACACACACCCCTCACAAATCGGAGCAACTCACTAGAAGGCTTGTGGTTCCGAGAGGGAACAATGCATGTTTGATGACGAATGGGAGATAGCTTCTTCTTACGGCCTTCAAATTTTTTCTATGTTTAACGTGCACTAATACAACTGCATGTGAAAATTTGGAAAATTTCAGGGGTCATTTGACCTTTTAAAGACACTTAAGTGATTTTCTAGCCTTTTAATAACCGTAATTCAAATTTGAACTACATCTACATGCAACGACTAACCATAATGGTTTGAAAAATCATATTTGTGTACTTGTGTGCGAGTTAATTCCATGTGTAGTAAATTAGGAGGAATTTTCAAACATATTGGTCTCACGGCATGGACACATGCATCGAGTGCCATGGCATTTTAATTCCAAAAAATTACATGAAACCTTGCTTGATGTAATGTCATGCCACCAAGATGATGTGGTAAAAAAATTGGCCTATTTGACGAAAGTTTGGACACACACCCCTCACAAATCGGAGCAACTCCCTAGAAGGCTTGTGGTTCCGAGAGGGAACAATGCATGTTTGATGACGAACAGGAGATAGCTTCCTCTTACGGCCTTCAATTTTTTTCTATGTTTAACGTGCACTAATACAACTGTCATGTGAAAATTTGGAAAATTTCAGGGGTCATTTGACCTTTTAAAGACATTTAAGTGATTTTCTAGCCTTTTAATGACCGTAATTCAAATCTGAACTACATCTACATGCAACGGCTAACCATAACAGTTTGAAAAATCATATTTGTGTACTTGTGTGTGAGTTAATTCCATGTGCAGTAAATTAGAAGGAATTTTCAAACATATTGGTCTCACGGCATGGACACATGCATGGAGTGCCATGGCTTTTTAATTCCAAAAAATTAAAAAATGATCAGAAAAACATGAAACCTTGCTTGATGTAATGTCATGCCACCAAGATGATGTGTTAAAAAAATTGGCCTGTTTGACAAAAGTTTGGACACACACCCCTCACAAATCGGAGCAACTCACTAGAAGGCTCGTGGTTCCGAGATGGAACAATGCATGTTTGATGACGAACGGGAGATAGCTTCCTCTTACGGCCGTCAAATTTTTTCTACATTTAACGTATACTAATACAACTGTCATGTGAAAATTTGGAAAATTTCAGGGGTCATTTGACCTTTTAAAGACATTTAAGTGATTTCTAGCCATTTAATGACCGTAATTCAAATTTGAACTACTTCCACATGCAACGGCTAACCATAACGGTTTGAAATATCATATTTGTGTACTTGTATGCGAGTTAATTCCATGTGCAGTAAATTAGAAGGAATTTTCAAACATATTGGTCTCAGGGCATGGACACGTGCATGGAGTGCCATGGCATTTTAATTCCAAAAAATTAGAAAATGATCAGAAAAACATGAAAACATGCTTGATGTAATGTCATGCCACCAAGATGATGTGGTAAAAAAATTGGCCTGTTTGAGGAATGTTTGGACACACACCCCTCACAAACGGGAGCAACTCACTAGAAGGCTCGTGGTTCCGAGAGGGAACAATGCATGTTTGATGACGAACGGGAGATAGCTTCCTCTTACGGCCTTCAAATTTTTTTCTACATTTAACGTGCACTAATAGAACTGTCATGTGAAAATTTGGAAAATTTCAGGGATCATTTGACATTTTAAAGACATTGAAGTGATTTTCTAGCCATTTAATGATCGTAATTGAAATTTGAACTACATCTACATGCAACAGCTGACCATAACGGTTTGAAAAATCATATTTGTGTACTTGTGTGTGAATTAATTCCATGTGCAGTAAATTGGAAGGAATTTTGAAACATATTGGTCTCACGGCATGGACACATGCACGGAGTGCCATGGCATTTTAATTCCAAAAAATTCAAAAATGATCAGAAAAACATGAAACCTTGCTTGATGTAATGTCATGCCACCAAGATGATGTGGTAAAAAAATTGCCTGTTTGACAAAAGTTTGGACACACACCCCTCACAAATCGGAGCAACTCACTAGAAGGCTTGTGGTTCCGAGAGGGAACAATGCATGTTTGATGACGAACGGGAGATAGCTTCCTCTTATGGCCTTCAATTTTTTTCTATGTTTAACATGCACTAATACAACTGTCATGTGAAAATTTGGAAAATTTCAGGGGTCATTTGACCTTTTAAAGACATTTAAGTGATTTTCTAGCCATTTAATAACCGTAATTCAAATTTGAACTACGTCTACATGCAACGGCTAACCATAACGGTTTGAAAAATCATATTTGTGTACTTGTGTGTGAGTTAATTCCATGTGCAGTAAATTAGAAGGAATTTTCAAACATATTGGTCTCACGACATGGACACATGCATGGAGTGCCATGGCATTTTAATTCAAAAAATTAAAAAATGATCAGAAAAACATGAAACCTTGCTTGATGTAATTTCATGCCACCAAGATGATGTGGTAAATAAATTGGCCTGTTTGACGAAAGTTTGGACACACACCCCTCACAAACCAGAGCAACTCACAAGAATGCTCGTGGTTCCGAGAGGGAACAATGCATGTTTGATGACGAACGGGAGATAGCTTCCTCTTACGACCCTCAATTTTTTTCTATGTTTAACTTATACTAATATAACAGTCATGTGAAAATTTGGAAAATTTCAAGGGTCATTTGACCTTTTAAAGACATTTAAGTTATTTTCTAGCCATTTAATGACCGTAATTCAAATTTGAACTACATCCACATGCAACGGCTAACCATAACGGTTTGAAAAATCATATTTGTGTACTTGTGTGTGAGTTAATTCCATGTGCAGTAAATTAGAAGAAATTTTCAAACATAATGGTCTCACGGCATGGACACTTGCATGGAGTGCCATGGCATTTTAATTCCAAAAAATTCAAAAATGATCAGAAAAACATGAAACCTTGCTTTATGTAATGTCATGCCTGCAAGATGATGTGGTAAAAAAATTGGCCTGTTTGACGAAAGTTTGGACACACACCCCTCACAAATCGGAGCAACTCACTAGAAGGCTTGTGGTTCCGAGAGGGAACAATTCTTGTTTGATGACAAACAGGAGATAGCTTCCTCTTACGGCCTTCAATTTTTTTTCTATGTTTAACGTGCACTAATACAACTGTCATGTGAAAATTTGGAAAATTTCAGGGGTCATTTGACCTTCTAAAGACATTGAAGTGATTTTCTAGCCATTTAATAAACGTAATTCAAATTTGAACTACATCTACATGCAATGGCTAACCATAACGGTTTGAAAAATCATATTTGTGTACTTGTCTACGAGTTAATTCCATGTGCAGTAAATTAGAAGGAATTTTCGAACATATTGGTCTCACGGCATGGACACATGCATGGAGTGCCATGGCATTTTAATTCCAAAAAATTAAAAAATGATCAGAAAAACAAGAAACCTTGCTTGATGTAATGTCATGCCACCAAGATGATGTGGCAAAAAAATTGGTCTGTTTGACAAACGTTTGGACACACACCCCTCACAAACCGGAGCAACTCACTAGAAGGCTCCTGGTTCCGAGATGGAACAATGCATGTTTGATGATGAACGGGAGATTGCTTCCTCTTACGGCCCTCAAATTTTTTCCACATTTAACGTATACTAATACAACTGTCATGTGAAAAGTTGGAAAATTTCAGGGGTCATTTGACATTTTAAAGACATTTAAGTGAGTTTCTAGACATTTAATGACCGTAATTCAAATTTGAACAACATCCACATGCAACGGCTAACCATAACGGTTTGAAAACTCATATTTGTGTACTTGTGTGCGAGTTAATTCCATGTGGAGTAAATTAGAAGGAATATTCAAACATATTGGTCTAACGACATGGACACATCCATGGAGAGCCATGGCATTTTAATTTCAAAAAATTAAAAAATGATCAGAAAAACATGAAACCTTGCTTGATGTAATGTCATGCCACCAAGATGATGTGGTAAAAAAATTGGCCTGTTTGACGAAAGTTTGGACACACACCCCTCACAAATCGGAGCAACTCACTAGAAGGATTGTGGTTCCGAGAGGGAACAATGCATGTTTGATGGCGAACGGGAGACAACTTCCTCTTACGGCCTTCAAATTTTTTCAATGTTTAACATGCACTAATACAACTGTCATGTGAAAATTTGGAAAATTTCAAGTGGCATTTGACCTTTTAAAGACATTTAAGTGATTTTCTAGCCATTTAATGACCGTAATTCAAATTTGAACTACATCTACATGCAACGGCTAACCATAATGGTTTGAAAAATCATATTTGTGTACTTGTGTGCGAGTTAATTCCATGTGTAGTAAATTAGAAGGAATTTTCAAACATAATGGTCTCACGGCATGGACACGTGCATGGAGTGCCATGGCATTTTAATTCCAAAAAATTCAAAAATGATCAGAAAAACATGAAACCATGCTTGATGTAATGTCATGCCACCAAGATGATGTGGCAAAAAAATTGGCCTATTTGATGAAAGTTTGGACACACACCCCTCACAAACCGGAGCAACTCACTAGAAGGCTCGTGGTTCCGAGAGGGAACAATGCATGTTTGATGACGAACGGGAGATAGCTTCCTCTTACGGCCTTCAAATTTTTTTCTACATTTAATCTGCACTAATACAACTGTCATGTGAAAATTTGGAAAATTTCAAGGGTCATTTGACCTTTTAAAGACATTTAAGTGATTTTCTAGCCATTTAATGACCGTAATTCAAATTTAAACTACATCCACATGCAAAGGCTAACCATAAGGGTTTAAAAAATCATATTTGTGTACTTGTGTGGGAGTTAATTCCATGTGCAGTAAATTAGACGGAATTTTCAAACATATTGGTCTCACGGCATGGACACAAGCATGGAGTGCCATGGCATTTTAATTCCAATAAATTAAAAAATGATCAAAAAAACATGAAACCTTGTTTGATGTAATGTCATGCCACCAAGATGATGTGGTAAAAAAAATTGGCCTGTTTGACGAAAGTTTGGACACACACCCCTCACAAATCGGAGCAACTCACTTGAAGGCTTGTGGTTCCTGGGGGGAACCATGCATGTTTGATGTCGAACGGGAGATAGCTTCCTCTTACGGCCTTCAATTTTTTTCTATGTTTAACGTGCACTAATACAACTGTCATGTGAAAATTTGGAAAATTTCAGGGGTCATTTGACCGTTTAAAGACATTTAAGTGATTTTCTAGCCATTTAATAACCGTAATTCAAATTTGAACTACATCTACATGCAACGGCTAACCATTACGGTTTGAAAAATCATATTTGTGTACTTGTGTGCGAGTTAATTCCATGTACAGTAAATTAGAAGGAATTTTCAAACATATTGGTCTCACGGCATGTACACATGCATGGAGTGCCATGGCATTTTAATTCCAAAAAATTAAAAAATGATCAGAAAAACATGAAACCTTGCTTGATGTAATATAATGCCACCAAGATGATGTGGTCAATAAATTGGCCTGTTTAACGAAAGTTTGGACACACACCCCTCACAAACCGGAGCAACTCACTAGAAGGCTCGTGGTTCCGAGAGGGAACAATGCATATTTGATGATGAACGGGAGATAGGTTCCTCTTACGGCCTTCAAATTTTTTCTACGTTTAATCTGCACTAATACAACTGTCATGTGAAAATTTGGAAAATTTCAAGGGTCATTTGACCTTTTAAAGACATTTAAGTGATTTTCTAGCCATTTAATGACCGTAATTCAAATTTGAACTACATCCACATGCAAAGCCTAACCATAAGGGTTTAAAAAATCATATTTGTGTACTTGTGTGCGAGTTAATTCCATGTGCAGTAAATTAGACGGAATTTTCAAACATATTGGTCTCACGGCATGGACACATGCATGGAGTGCCATGGCATTTTAATTCCAATGAATTCAAAAATGATCAGAAAAACATGAAACCTTGCTTGATGTAATGTCATGCCACCAAGATGATGTGGTAAAAAAACTGGCCTGTTTGACGAAAGTTTGGACACACACCCCTCACAAATCGGAGCAACTCACTTGAAGGCTTATGGTTCCTGGGGGGAACAATACATGTTTGATGACGAACGGGAGATAGCTTCCTCTTACGGCCTTCAATTTTTTTCTATGTTTAACGTGCACTAATACAACTGTCATGTGAAAATTTGGAAAATTTAAGGGGTCATTTGACCGTTTAAAGACATTTAAGTGATTTTCTAGCCATTTAATAACCGTAATTCAAATTTGAACTACATCTACATGCAACGGCTAACCATAACGGTTTGAAAAATCATATTTGTGTACTTGTGTGCGAGTTAATTCCATGTGCAGTAAATTAGAAGGAATTTTCGAACATATTGGTCTCACGGCATGGACACATGCATGGAGTGCCATGGTATTTTAATTCCAAAAAATTAAAAAATGAACAGAAAAACATGAAACCTTGCTTGATGTAATGTCATGCCACCAAGATGATGTGGTAAAAAAATTGGCCTGTTTGATGAAAGTTTGGACACACACCCCTCACAAATCGGAGCAACTCACTTGAAGGCTTGTGGTTCCTGGAGGGAACAATGCATGTTTGATGACGAACGGGAGATAGCTTCCTCTTACGGCCTTCAATTTTTTTTATGTTTAACGTGCACTAATACAACTGTCATGTGAAAATTAGGAAAATTTCAGGGGTCATTTGACCGTTTAAAGACATTTAATTGATTTTCTAGCCATTTAATAACCGTAATTCAAATTTGAACTACATCCACATGCAACGGCTAACCATAACGGTTTGAAAAATCATATTTGTGTACTTACGTGTGAGTTAATTCCATGTGCAGTAAATTAGAAGGAATGTTCAAACATATTGGTCTCACGGCATGTACACATGCATGGAGTGCCATGGCATTTTAATTCCAAAAAATTCAAAAATGATCAGAAAAACATGAAACCTTGCTTGATGTAATGTAATGCAACCAAGATGATGTGGTAAATAAATTGGCGTGTTTGACGAAAGTTTGGACACACACCCCTCACAAACTGGAGCAACTCACTAGAAGGCTCGTGGTTCCGAGAGGGAACATTGCATGTTTGATGACGAACAGGAGATAGCATCCTCTTACGGCCGTCAAATTTTTTCTATGTTTAACGGATACTAATATAACAGTCATGTGAAAATTTGGAAAATTTTAGGGGTCATTTGACCTTTTAAAGACATTTAAGTGATTTTCTTGCCATTTAATGACCATAATTCAAATTTGAACTACATCCACATGCAACGGCTAACCATAACGGTTTGAAAAATCATATTTGTGTTCTTGTGTGCGAGTTAATTCCATGTGCAGTAAATTAGAAGGAATTTTCAAACATATTGGTCTCACGGCATGGAGACATGCATGGAGTGCCATGGCATTTTATATTCCAAAAAATTAAAAAATGATCAAAAAAACATGAAACCTTGCTTGATGTAATGTCATGCCACCAAGATGATGTGGTAAAAAAATTGGCCTGTTTGAGGAATGTTTGGACACACACCCCTCACAAACCGGAGCAACTCACTAGAAGTCTCGTGGTTCCGAGAGGGAACAATGCATGTTTGATGACGAACAAGAGATAGATTCCTCTTATGGCCTTCAATTTTTTTTCTACATTTAACATGCACTAATAGAACTGTCATGTGAAAATTTGGAAAATTTCAGGGGTCATTTGACCGTTTAAAGAGATTTAAGTGATTTTCTAGCCATTTAATGATGGTAATTGAAATTTGAACTACATCTACATGCAACAGCTAACCATAACGGTTTGAAAAATCATGTTTGTGTACTTGTGTGCGAGTTAATTCCATGTGCAATAAATTGGAAGGTATTTTCAAACATAATGGTCTCACGGAATGGAAACATGCATGGAGTGCCACGGCATTTTAATTCCAAAATATTAAAAAATGATCAGAAAAACATGAAACCTTGCTTGTTGCAATGTCATGCCACCAAGATGATGTGGTAAAAAAATTGGCCTGTTTCACGACAGTTTGGACACACACCCCTCACAAACCGGAGCAACTCACTAGAAGGATCGTGGTTCCGAGAGGGAACAATGTATATTTGATGACGAACGGGAGATAGCTTCCTCTTACGGCCTTGAAATTTTTTCTATGTTTAACGTGGACTAATACAACTGTCATGTGAAAATTTGGAAAATTTCAGGGGTCATTTGACCTTTTAAAGACATTTAAGTGATTTTCTAGCCATTTAATGACCGTAATTCAAATTTGAACTACATCCACATGCAAAGGCTAACCATAACGGTTTGAAAAATCATATTTGTGTACTTGTGTGCGAGTTAATTCCATGTGCAGAAAATTAGACGGAATTTTCAAACATATTGGTCTCACGGCATGGACACATGCATGGAGTGCCATGGCATTTTTATTCCAAAGAATTCAAAAATGATAAGAAAAACATGAAACCTTGCTTGATGTAATGTCATGCCACCAAGATGATGTGGTAAAAAATTGGCCTGTTTGACGAAAGTTTGGACACACACCCCTCACAAATCGGAGCAACTCACTAGAAGGCTTGTGGTTCCTGGAGGGAACAATTAATGCATGTTTGATGACAAACGGGAGATAGCTTCCTCTTACGGCCTTCAATTTTTTTCTATGTTTAACGTGCACTAATATAACTGTCATGTGAAAATTTGGAAAATTTCAGGGGTCATTTGACCTTTTAAAGACATTTAAGTGATTTTCTAGCCATTTAATTACCGTAATACAAATTTGAACTACATCTACATGCAACGGCAAACCATAACGGTTTGAAAATCTTATTTGTGTACTTGTGTGCGAGTTAATTCGATGTGCAGTAAATTAGAAGGAATTTTCAAACATATTGGACTCACGGCATGGACACATGCATGGAGTGCCATGGTATTTTAATTCCAAAAAATTAAAAAATGATCAGAAAACATGAAACCTTGCTTGATGTAATGTAATGCCACCAAGATGATGTGGTAAATAAATGGGCCTGTTTGACGAAAGTTTGGACACACACCCCTCACAAACCGGAGCAACTCACTAGAAGGCTCGTGGTTCTGAGAGGGAACAATGCATGTTTGATGACGAACGGGAGATAGCTTCCTCTTACGGCCCTCAAATTTTTTCTATGTTTAACGTATACTAATACAACTGTCATGTGAAAATTTGGAAAATTTCAGGGGTCATTTGACCTTTTAAAGACATTTATGTGATTTTCTAGCCATTTAATGACCGTAATTCAAATTTGAACTACATCCACATGCAACGGCTAACCATATTGGTTTGAAAAATCATATTTGTGTTCTTGTGTGCGAGATAATTCCATGTGCAGTAAATTAGAAGGAATTTTCAAACATATTGGTCTCACGGCATGGACACATGCATGGAGTTCCATGGCATTTTAATTCCATAAAATTCAAAAATGATCAGAAAAACATGAAACCTTGCTTGATGTAATGTTATGCCACCAAGATGATGTGGTAAAAAACTTGGCCTGTTTGACGAAAGTTTGGACACACACCCCTCACAAATCGGAGCAACTCACTTGAAGGCTTGTGGTTCCTGGAGGGAACAATGCATGTTTGATGACGAACGGGAGATAGCTTCCTCTTACGGCCTTCAATTTTTTTCTATGTTTAACGTGCACTAATACAACTGTCATGTGAAAATTTGGAAAATTTCAGGGGTCATTTAACCGTTTAAAGACATTTAAGTGATTTTCCAGCCATTTAATAACCGTAATTCAAATTTGAACTACATCTACATGCAACGGCTAACCATAACGGTTTGAAAAATCATATTTGTGTACTTGTGTGCGAGTTAATTCCATGTGCAGTAAATTAGAAGGAATTTTCAAACATATTGGTCTCACGGCATGTACACATGCATGGAGTGCCATGGCATTTTAATTCCAAAAAATTAAAAAATGATCGGAAAAACATGAAACCTTGCTTGATGTAATGTAATGCCACCAAGATGATGTGGTAAATAAATTGGCCTGTTTGACGAAAGTTTGGACACACACCCCTCACAAACCGGAGCAACTCACTAGAAGGCTCGTGGTTCCGAGAGGGAACAATGCATGTTTGATGACGAACGGGAGATAGCATCCTCTTACGGCCCTCAAATTTTTTTCTACGCTTAACGTATACTAATATAACAGTCATGTGAAAATTTGGAAAATTTTAGGGGTCATTTGACATTTCAAAGACATTTAAGTGATTTTCTAGCCATTTAATGACCTTAATTCAAATTTGAACTACATCCACATGCAACGGCTAACCATAACGGTTTGAAAACTCATATTTGTGTACTTGTGTGTGAGTTAATTCCATGTGCAGTAAATTAGAAGGATTATTCAAACATATTAGTCTCACGGCATGGACACATGCATGGAGTGCCATGGCATTTTAATTTTAAAAAATTAAAAAATGATCAGAAAAACATGAAACCTTGCTTAATGTAATGTCATGCCACCAAGATGATGTGGTAAAAAAATTGGCCTGTTTGACGAAAGTTTAGACACACACCCCTCACAAATCGGAGCAACTCACTAGAAGGCTCGTGGTTCCGAGAGGGAATAATGCATGTTTGATGACGAACGGGAGACATCTTCCTCTTACGGCCTTCAAATTTTTTCTATGTTTAACGTGCACTAATACAACTGTCATGTCAAAATTTGGAAAATTTTAGGGGCCATTTGACCTTTTAAAGACATTTAAGTGATTTTCTAGCCATTTAATGACCGTAATTCAAATTTGAACTACATCTACATGCAACGGCTAACCATAATGGTTTGAAAAATCATATTTGTGTACTTGTGTGCGAGTTAATTCCATGTGCAGTAAATTAGAAGGAATTTTCAAACATAATGGTCTCACGGCATGGACACATGCATGGAGTGCCATGGCATTTTAATTCCAAAAAATTAAAAAATGATCAGAAAAACATGAAACCTTGCTTGATGTAATGTCATGCCACCAAGATGATGTGGCAAAAAATTGGCCTATTTGACGAAAGTTTGGACACACACCCCTCACAAACCGGAGCAACTCACTAGAAGGCTAGTGGTTCCGAGATGGAACAATGCATGTTTGATGATGAACGGGAGATAGCTTCCTCTTACGGCCCTCAAATTTTTTCCATGTTTAATGTATACTAATACAACTGTCATGTGAAAATTTGGAAAATTTCAGGGTCATTTAACCTTTTAAAGACATTTAAGTGATTTTCTAGCCATTTAATAACCGTAATTCAAATTTGAACTACATCTACATGCAACGGCTAACCATAACGGTTTGAAAAATCATATTTGTGTACTTGTGTGCGAGTTAATTCCATGTGCAGTAAATTAGAAGGAATTTTCAAACATGTTGGTCTCACGGCATGGACACATTGTAACACCCCAAAAAATTAATCATGTTTTTACTAAATAAAATTTGGCCAGAATTAAAATTTTGAATTTTTGCCAGGTCTTTTATTAATTTCAGAACCATTTTCTGTTTCTGTTTTTCAAAATTCTTCCTTCCATTTAGCAATTTTTGGAAATAATATTGTGTCGTTGGTAGTTCTCTTAAAACATTTCATTTATATTTCAATAATAGTAGGAATTATTTTCATAATAAAATTTTGCCCAAAACAATTCTTTTAATAGCTATTTCAATATTTTAAATGCCTCTGTTCCACTACAACCTTTTTAAATAATTATTTTTAAATTCCACAAAAATTATGGGAGGTCATGTGATGCCTACATATCACTTTTATGCAAATACCAAACTTGGTATTTTGAAAATTTTGAGTGAAACAACCTCTTTTCAATTATGTCCTCTATTTGAGTTTCTACTACAACCCCATTTTTTCCTTGCTCCAAAAATTCTGAAAATTTTCCCACTGATATTCCTTCCAACCAAACCCTTAAGTTCAAAATTTTAGCTCCATTGGAATCATTTTAGTTCACCAAATATTCCTCGGAAGTTTCTGTCCAGAACTGAAATTCATCTAAACTTGCGCTAACAAGTTTTCACTTTCCACAAACCAACTCCACCACCATCTTTATCATGTAGTGAGACACCATCCTAGAAATTTTGGCATCCAACCAAAGTTCCTAGGACACCTTAGCATTTCATCAGACAGCTTGTGTGCATGACAGAATTTTTCCAAGTTTGAAAACTGTACATGACACTAGCTCCCCTTCCTTAACCAACATGTCTATCATCCTTTCCATCTTTGTTAATGACACCCTGCAAAATTTTCAGCTGCTAGGGAACACCCTAAGAGCCCCTGGCATTTCGTCAAATGCCTAGCGTGCGTGTCCAGAGCATGAGCAGCGCGCCCGAACTACAGTCGCCGACACCCGAGCGCCGTGAGCCCCTGCCGCCCCACTGCTGCCTTCCCTGGCTTGCCCCGCACGCTCCGCTAGCCACCCGCCCCCGCTGCGACCTCCCCCACACCACAGCACGCTCCCAGGCGCCGGTCAGCACCGACCCAAGCCGCCGCCGTCATTTGCTCGGGCACGGCACCGCCCGAGCCGTCCGCCCCCGCCAACGCAACCCCCTCCTTAACTGATGACCACCGCCGCTCACCGACCTCCCCACCGACCTCCACTGCCCTCAACCACCTCGCCACCATTCGCGGTTTGCCATTAATGGCCGCCGCCACCATAGGTTTCTCTG
This sequence comes from Thinopyrum elongatum, assembly GCA_011799875.1. NCBI lineage: Eukaryota > Viridiplantae > Streptophyta > Magnoliopsida > Poales > Poaceae > Thinopyrum > Thinopyrum elongatum. Next base: position 626,013,523 of record CM022298.1, on the reverse strand, counting down.
GAAGCCACGGCATCGCCTCCCCCTTGCTATATAAGCATGCCTGAGCTCGCCCCACTCCCTGTCAACCCTCCATACTTCCCTGGAAGCCACCCCAAGCAGCAGAATGGTCGGAAGTGGCCGTCTTCCTCACCTCCGTCAACCACGGCTGCTGCCACCGTTCGGATGGTTCCGACGCCGTCCGGCCCTCCTTCTCCAAAATCTCACCACCATGAGCCTCCTTGAGCACTCACCGATCCATCCCCGTCATCAATTTGGCTCGGGAACCACCGTAGGCGAAAGCCCCCTCTTGCCCGATGCCGTCGTCCATTAGGAAGCTCACCGCCGGCCACTCCGTTCACTCCGGCGACCGTAGCGGGTACCAGGAGAACCGCCCCAACCTCCCAAACACAACGGTGGCCTCGGCTCCCCGAACGGCGCTGCCGTTCGCCGGCGAGCCTCGCCGGAGACGCCGCCTCTGCTCGGACAGAAAGGAGACGCACGTGGGCTGGTCAGACCTGACCAGTGGGCCAGGCGGGCCCACTGTCAGTGACATGACGCCGCTGACCCGTCCGTAAGTGGACACGGGTTCCGCGGAGATCGCCTTCGCGCTGGGAAAAGCGTACTTCGTCGAATACGCTTTCGACGTCGATCCTCTCCCACGCAGCCGAATGACTGGGCTCGGCCCAGTGGCGACAGAGGGCTAATTCGCACTCAGGGCGCGCCTTTGACCCTTTTCCCCTTTTCTATTTTCAGCCTATCTCAAATAATCTCTATAGAATCCACTTCAAATCCAAATCCAGTGATTCAAATTTCTACATACTTCTAAAATCATACTCTATTTATCCAGACTAGGTGAACATTTCTCCTAGGAATTGTTCCAGCTGAACCTTCTAAATAGTCCATTTAACCATTTATCTCAGCTTAGAAATTCCATAAGCAATTCATATGAACTCCAAATCAATTGATTCCTTTTCTGTTATTTTTAATTTTTCATCTAGTTTATTTTAGTATTTATTTCAAAAATAATTGAAACAATTTTTGGCACAGTTTTTGGATTATGTGGTAATTGCTATATTCTTTAAAATAGGAAAAATGGAGGAAAGAAACTTTTCAAACTTTTGGAGTGCACCCAGTATTTCTGCATGCTCAAGGCAAGCATCTTGAACACTTGATATGGTGATTGCATAGTTGTTTGATTGCAGGAATAATTGAACCATGCTTTTGTTGAATTCAAATAAAAATTTGCATGCATATATAGTTGGCATGTTTCATTGTACCGTGCATCGTGTGTTGCCATGACTAACTTGCAAGAGCAGGCATAAGAGAAATACCGTTACCAGCAGGAGGATGATCACGTTGGAGCATGATCATGCCTTGTTTGTTGTGCATGTTGGAGCATGCAAGGGTTGTGGCCCTGTTGGTATTGCTATTAAAAGAATACCTTGTTGTGTTAACCGTTGCAGGAAACTTAATGCCTCCTAAGTCGACCGTAGATCGAGTCTTGTTCCGGTAACCCCCATACTTGTTTCGTGCTACCACAGGTTCCTGCCACAAGTAGGGTATGGTTCAGTAAGTTGATAACCCCTTTCCGTGCACACACCATACAGAGGGCCACGATGAGGGTTTCCCAGGGATCCGGGACTAAATCCTGTCATCGGGTCAGGGGGCATGGGTGTTTCCAATTGTGACTGAGAGGGGGGCACCCCTTGTAATCCGCGCGTATTAATAGTGATCCCATGCAGGACGTTGGTCTCTCCGTCTCAGAGTTTTTCTTGAACGATGCCTTGGGTGATTCCTGGCATCCGGAAAGTTAATCTGGTGTGTGCTGGTCAGGTGTGTTTTCAACCCAAAGACCGTAATGGGAATTAGTCAGTGTCACGGTACTGACTAAAGAAATCCTTCACTTGTGGGTAAAGAGTACACCCTCTGCAGAGTTTAAACCTATTCGAATAGCCGTGTCCACGGTTAAGGGCTACAGTCTGGGTTGGTCAAGTGTCGGTCTTTGGAGGAAAATAATTAATTGGGCCTGAACTATTTTGCAGGATATTGTTATCATCACTAACGCCGTCATGGTTATTTGAATACTATTGCTATGAAATTTTTTATGGTTATGCACATTATTGTGAACTAACCTATTTCTCTTATTTTAATTTTCCTGAGTGTCTCAGGGGCTGGCTAGACTACCCTGGGCACTCAATTTTATTTTCAAGACCTCTCGTGGCGTCCCTCGAGTTAACAGGCAGTTTATCACGCCACTACTCTTGTGGACACCCGATTGGCATTTCTCTTCAAGTCCGACCGTGGCGTCACTTGACACCCGACCGGCATTTCTTTTCAAGACCTCTCGTGGCATCGCCTGAGTTCTCGGATGGTTTTGTCTCGTCCAATTTCTCTTTTAGACACCCGATTGGCATTTCTCTTCAAGACCTACCGTGGTGTCACTTGACATCCGACTGGCATTTCTTTTATTTTGTTTCCTTTGACTTTCCCTGTTTATCACTAACAATTTTATATGTTTGCATAGGCTAATATTTTTATCATGCCATGATTTAATTCCTGTCAGTAGGCATTTAAGTCCATCATGAGCATACGCATATAGTGTGGTTCATCAGGATTATATAATTTAATTGTTGCATTCGGTATATCTTTTGTTCCTGATGTTTGCGAGTACATTCAGACGTACTCACAGGCTTGTCCCTGGCTATTTACTTGGCCAGGTTAGGAATTTCTACAAGGAGTACCACAGCGATGTCCGTGCGGAGCCTAGGATGGCAGCAATGCGGGATAGGAATTATCCAGGTCAGCCATTCCTGTGGGAATGGAGCCCCATCGACGTTGAAGAACAGCGAGACAATTCCATCATCCACCACCAGAATCACTGTTGTATCATTAGACCTTCATGGTCTTGTATCCAATTCTTGTAATAGCTTGGTAATCTGTAACAAGTACGTGTCCACCAGTAACGGTAAATCCTGGACTGGTGATGACACGAGGGGTTAATTTCTGGGATTTCGTGTCCCGGCCCCGGCACACATGCATGGAGTGCCATGGCATTTTAATTCCAAAAAATTAAAAAATGATCGGAAAAACATGAAACCTTGCTTGATGTAATGTCATGCCACCAAGATGATGTGGTAAAAAAATTGGCCTGTTTGACAAAAGTTTGGACACACACCCGTCACAAACCGGAGCAACTCACTAGAAGGATCGTGGTTCCGAGGGGGAACAATGCATATTTGATGACGAACGGGAGATAGCTTCCTCTTACGGCCTTCAAATTTTTCTATGTTTAACGTGCACTAATACAACTATCATCTGAAATTTTGGAAAATTTCAGGGTCATTTGACCTTTTAAAGACATTTAAGTGATTTTCTAGCCATTTAATGACCGTAATTCAAATTTGTACTACATCCACATGCAAAGGCTAACCATAGCGGTTTGAAAAATCATATTTGTGTACTTGTGTGCGAGTTAATTCCATGTGTAGTAAATTAGACGGAATTTTCAAACATATTGGTCTCACGGCATGGACACATGCGTGGAGTGCCATGGCATTTTAATTCCAAAAAATTCAAAAATGATCAGAAAAACATGAAACCTTGCTTGACGTAATATCATGCCACCAAGATGATGTGGTAAAAAAATTGGCCTGTTTGACGAAAGTTTGGACACATACCCCTCACAAATCGGAGTAACTCACTAGAAGGCTTATGGTACCGAGAGGGAACAATGCATGTTTGATGACGAACGGGAGATAGCTTCCTCTTATGGCCTTCAATTTTTTTCTATGTTTAATGTGCACTAATACAACTGTCATCTGAAAAGTTGGAAAATTTCAAGGGTCATTTGACCTTTTAAAGACATTTAAGTGATTTTCTAGCCATTTAATAACGGTAATTCAAATTTGAACTACATCTACTTGCAACTACTAACCATAACGGTTTGACAAATCATATTTGTGTACTTGTGTGCGAGTTAATTCCATGTGCAGGAAATTAGAAGGAATTTTCAAACATATTGGTCTCACGGCATGGACACATGCATGTAGTGCCATGGCATTTTAATTCCAAAAAATTAAAAAATGATCAGAAAAACATGAAACCTTGCTTGATGTAATGTCATGCCACCAAGATGATGTGGCAAAAAAATTGGCCTGTTTGACAAAAGTTTGGACACACACCCCTCACAAACCGGAGCAACTCACTAGAAGGCTCGTGGTTCCGAGATGGAACAATGCATGTTTGATGACGAACGGGAGATAGCTTCCTCTTACGGACCTCAAATTTTTTTCATGTTTAACGTATACTAATACAACTATCATGTGAAAATTTGGAAAATTTCATGGGTCATTTGACCTTTTAAAGACATTTAAGTGATTTTCTAGCCATTTAATGACCGTAATTCAAATTTGAACTACATCCACATGCAACGGCTAACCATAACGGTTTGAAAACTCATATTTGTGTGTGAGTTAATTCCATGTGCAGTAAATTAGAAGGAATTTTCAAACATATTGGTCTCATGGCATGGACACATGCGTGGAGTGCCATGGCATTTCAATTTAAAAAATTAAAAAATGAACAGAAAAACATGAAACCTTTCTTGATGTAATGTCATGCCACCGAGATGATGTGGTAAAAAAATTGGCCTGTTTGACGAAAGTTTGGACACACACCCCTCACAAATCGGAGCAACTCACTAGTAGGCTTGTGGTTCCGAGAGGGAACAATGCATGTTTGATGACGAACGGGAGACAGCTTCCTCTTACGGCCTTCAAATTTTTTCTATGTTTAACATGCACTAATACAACTGTCACGTGAAACTTTGGAAAATTTCAGTGGCCATTTGACATTTTAAAGACATTTAAGTGATTTTCTAGCCATTTAATGACCGTAATTCAAATTTGAACTACATCTACATGCAACGGCTAACCATAACGGTTTGAAAAATCATATTTGTGTACTTGTGTGTGAGTTATTTCCATGTGCAGTAAATTAGAGGGAATTTTCAAACATAATGGTCTCACGGCATGGACACATGCATGGAGTACCAAGGCATTTTAATTCCAAAAAATTAAAAAATGATCAAAAAAATATGAAACCTTGCTTGATGTAATGTCATGCCACCAAGATGATGTGGTAAAAAAATTGGCCTGTTTGACGAAAGTTTGGACACACACCCCTCACAAACCGGGGCAACTCACTAGAAGGCTCATGGTTCCGAGAGGGAATAATGCATGTTTGATGACGAACGGGAGATAGCTTCCTCTTACGGCCTTCAAATTTTTTCCATGTTTAACATGCACTAATACAACTGTCATGTGAAAATTAGGAAAATTTCAGGGGTCATTTGACCTTTTAAAGATATTTAAGTGATTTTCTAGCCATTTAATAACCATAATTCAAATTTGAACTACATCCACATGCAATGGATAATCATAACGGTTTGAAAAATCATATTTGTGTACTTGTGTGCGAGTTAATTCCATGTGCAGTAAATTAGAAGGAATTTTCAAACATATTGGTCTCACGGCATGGACACATGCAAGGAGTGCCATGGCATTTTAATTCCAAAAAATTAAAAAATGATCAGAAAAACATGAAACCTTGGTTGATGTAATGTCATGCCACCAAGATGATGTGGTTAAAAAATTGGCCTGTTTGACTAAAGTTTGGACACACACCCCTCACAAATCGGAGCAACTCACTAGAAGGCTTGTGGTTTCGAGATGGAACAATGCATGTTTGATGATGAACGGGAGATAGCTTCTGATTACGGCCTTCAAATTTTTTCTATGTTTAACATGTACTAATACAACTATCATGTAAAAATTTGGAAAATCTCAGGGGTCATTTGACCTTTTAAAGACATTTAAGTGATTTTCTAGCCATTTAATGACCGTAATTCAAATTTGAACTACATCCATATGCAACGGCTAACCATAACGGTTTGAAAAATCATATTTTGTACTTGTGTGCGAGTAAATTCCATGTGCAGTAAATTAGAAGGAATTTTCAAACATATTGGTCTCACGGCATGGACACATGCATGGAGTGCCATGGCATTTTAATTCCAAAAAATTAAAAAATGATCAGAAAAACATGAAACCTTGCTTGATGTAATGTCATGCCACCAAGATGATGTGGTAAATAAATTGGCCTGTTTGATGAAAGTTTGGACACACACCCCTCACAAACCGGAGAAACTCACTAGAAGGCTCGTGGTTCCGAGAGGGAACAATGCATGTTTGATGACGAACGGGAGATAGCTTCCTCTTACGGCCCTCAATTTTTTTCTACGTTTAACGTATACTAATACAACTGTCATGTGGAAATTTGGAAAATTTCAGGGGTCATTTGACCTTTTAAAGACATTAAAGTGATTTCTAGCCATTTAATGACCGTAATTCAAATTTGAACTACATCCACATGCAACGGCTAACCATAACGGTTTGAAAAATCATATTTGTGTACTTGTGTGCGAGTTAATTCCATGTGCAGTAAATTTGAAGGAATTTTCAAACATATTGGTCTCACGGCATGAACACATGCATGGAGTGCCATGGCATTTTAATTCCAAAAAATTAAAAAATGATCAGAAAAATATGAAACCTTGCTTGATGTAATGTCATGCCACCAAGATGATGTGGTAAAAAAATTGGCCTGTTTGACGAAAGTTTGGACACACACCCCTCACAAACCGGGGCAACTCACTAGAAGGCGCGTGGTTCCGAGAGGGAACAATGCATGTTTGATGACGAACGGGAGATAGCTTCCTCTTACGGCCTTCAAATTTTTTCCACGTTTAACATGCACTAATACTACTGTCATGTGAAAATTTGGAAAATTTCAGGGGTCATTTGACCTTTTAAAGATATTTAAGTGATTTTCTAGCCATTTAATAACCATAATTCAAATTTGAACTACATCCACATGCAACGGATAACCATAACGGTTTGAAAAATCATATTTGTGTACTTGTGTGCGAGTTAATTCCATGTGCAGTAAATTAGATGGAATTTTCAAACATATTGGTCTCACGGCATGGACACATGCACAGAGTGCCATGGTATTTTAATTCCAAAAAATTAAAAAATGATCAGAAAAACATGAAACCTTGGTTGATGTAATATCATGCCACCAAGATGATGTGGTGAAAAAATTGGCCTGTTTGACTAAAGTTTGGACACACACCCCTCACAAATCGGAGCAACTCACTTGAAGGCTTGTGGTTTCGAGAGGGAACAATGCATGTTTGATGATGAACGGGAGATAGCTTCCGATTACGGCCTTCAAATTTTTTCTATGTTTAACATGCACTAATACAACTGTCATGTAAAAATTTGGAAAATCTCAGGGGTCATTTGACCTTTTAAAGACACTTAAGTAATTTTCTAGCCATTTAATGACTGTAATTCAAATTTGAACTACATCCATATGCAACGGCTAACCATAACGGTTTGAAAAATCATATTTGTTTACTTGTGTGCGAGTTAATTCCATGTGCAGTAAATTAGAAGGAATTTTCAAACATATTGGTCTCACGGCATGGACACATGCATGGACTGCCATGGCATTTTAATTCCAAAAAATTAAAAAATGATCAGAAAAACATGAAACCTTGCTTGATGTAATGTCATGCCACCAAGATGATGTGGTAAATAAATTGGACTGTTTGATGAAAGTTTGGACACACACCCCTCACAAACCGGAGCAAATCACTAGAAGGCTCGTGGTTCCGAGAGGGAACAATGCATGTTTGATGACGAACGGGAGATAGCTTCCTCTTACGGCCCTCAATTTTTTTCTACGTTTAACGTATACTAAAACAACTGTCATGTGAAAATTTGGAAAATTTCAGGGGTCATTTGACCTTTTAAAGACATTAAAGTGATTTCTAGCCATTTAATGACCGTAATTCAAATTTGAACTACATCCACATGCAACGGCTAACCATAACGGTTTGAAAACTCATATTTGTGTACTTGTGTGCGAGTTAATTCCATGTGCAGTAAATTTGAAGGAATTTTCAAACATGTTGGTCTCACGGCATGGACACATGCATGGAGTGCCATGGCATTTTAATTCCAAAAAATTCAAAAATGATCAGAAAAACATGAAACCTTGCTTGATGTAATGTCATGCCACCAAGATGATGTGGTAAAAAAATTGGCATGTTTGACAAAAGTTTGGACACACACCCCTCACAAATCGGAGCAACTCACTAGAAGGCTTGTGGTTCCGAGAGGGAATAATGCATGTTTGATGACGAACAGGAGATAGCTTCCTCTTACGGCCTTCAAATTTTTTCTATGTTTAACGTGCACTAATACAACTGTCATGTGAAAATTTGGAAAATTTCAGGGGTCATTTGACCTTTTAAAGACATTTAAGTGATTTTCTAGCCATTTAATAACCGTAATTCAAATTTGAACTATATCTACATGCAACGGCTAACCATAACAGTTTGAAAAATCATATTTGTGTACGTGTGCGAGTTAATTCCGTGTGCAGTAAATTTGAAGGAATTTTTGAACATATTGGTCTCACGGCAAGGACACATGCATGCAGTGCCATGGCATTTTAATTCCAAAAAATTGAAAAATGATCAGAAAAACATGAAACCTTGCTTGATGTAATGTCATGCCACCAAGATGATGTGGTAAATAAATTGGCCTGTTTGATGAAAGTTTGGACACACACCCCTCACAAACCGGAGCAACTCACTAGAAGGCTTGTGGTTCCGAGAGGGAACAATGCATGTTTGATGACGAATGGCAGATAGCTTCCTCTTACGGCCCTCAATTTTTTTCTACATTTAACGTATACTAAAACAACTGTCATGTGAAAATTTGGAAAATTCCAGGGGTCATTTGACATTTTAAAGACATTTAAGTGATTTTCTAGCCATTTAATGACCGTAATTCAAATTTGAACGACATCCACATGCAATGGCTAACCATAACGGTTTGAAAAATCATATTTGTGCACTTGTGTGCGAGTTAATTCCATGTGCAGTAAATTAGAAGGAATTTTCAAACATATTGATCTCACGCCATGGACACATGCATGGAGTGCCATGGCATTTTAATTCCAAAAAATTAAAAAATGATCAGAAAAACATGAAACCTTGCTTGATGTAATGTCATGCCACCAAGATGATGTGGTAAATAAATTGGCCTGTTTGATGAAAGTTTGGACACACACCCTTCACAAACTGGAGAAACTCACTAGAAGGCTCGTGGTTCCGAGAGGGAACAATGCATGTTTGATGACGAATGGGAGATAGCTTCCTCTTACGGCCCTCAATTTTTTTCTACGTTTAACGTATACTAATACAACTGTCATGTGGAAATTTGGAAAATTTCAGGGGTCTTTTGACCTTTTAAAGACATTAAAGTGATTTCTAGCCATTTAATGACCGTAATTCAAATTTGAACTACATCCACATGCAACGGCTAACCATAACGGTTTGAAAAATCATATTTGTGTACTTGTGTGCGAGTTAATTCCATGTGCAGTAAATTTGAAGGAATTTTCAAACATATTGGTCTCACGGCATGGACACATGCATGGAGTGCCATGGCATTTTAATTCCAAAAAATTAAAAAATGATCAAAAAAATATGAAACCTTGCTTGATGTAATGTCATGCCACCAAGATGATGTGGTAAAAAAATTGGCCTGTTTGACGAAAGTTTGGACACACACCCCTCACAAACCGGGGCAACTCACTAGAAGGCTCGTGGTTCCGAGAGGGAACAATGCATGTTTGATGACGAACGGGAGATAGCTTCCCCTTACGGCCTTCAAATTTTTTCCACCTTTAACGTGCACTAATACTACTGTCATGTGAAAATTTGGAAAATTTCAGGGGTCATTTGACCTTTTAAAGACATTTAATTGATTTTCTAGCAATTTAATGACCGTAATTCAAATTTGAACTACATCCACATGCAACGGCTAACCATAACGGTTTGAAAACTCATATTTGTGTACTTTTGTGTGAGTTAATTCCATGTGCAGTAAATTCGAAGGAAATTCAAAACATATTGGTCTCACGGCATGGACACATGCGTGGAGTGCCATGGCATTTTAATTTCAAAAAATTAAAAAATGATCAGAAAAACATGAAACCTTGCTTGATGTAATGTCATGCCACCAAGATGATGTGGTAAATAAATTGGCCTGTTTGATGAAAGTTTGGACACACACCCCTCACAAACCGGAGCAACTCACTAGAAGGCTCGTGGTTCCGAGAGGGAACAATGCATGTTTGATGACGAATGGGAGATAGCTTCCTCTTACGGCCCTCAATTTTTTTCTACATTTAACGTATACTAAAACAACTGTCATGTGCAAATTTGGAAAATTTCAGGGGTCATTTGACCTTTTAAAGACATTAAAGTGATTTCTAGCCATTTAATGACCGTAATTCAAATTTGAACTACATCCACATGCAACGGCTAACCATAACGGTTTGAAACTCATATTTGTGTACTTGTGTGCGAGTTAATTCCATGTGCAGTAAATTTGAAGGAATTTTCAAACATGTTGGTCTCACGGCATGGACACATGCATGGAGTGCCATGGCATTTTAATTCCAAAAAATTCAAAAATGATCAGAAAAACATGAAACCTTGCTTGATGTAATGTCATGCCACCAAGATGATGTGGTAAAAAAATTGGCCTGTTTGACGAAAGTTTGGACACACACCCCTCACAAATCGGAGCAACTCACTAGAAGGCTTGTGGTTCCGAGAGGGAATAATGCATGTTTGATGACGAACAGGAGATAGCTTCCTCTTACGGCCTTCAAATTTTTTCTATGTTTAACGTGCACTAATACAACTGTCATGTGAAAATTTGGAAAATTTCAGGGGTCATTTGACCTTTTAAAGACATTTAAGTGATTTTCTTGACATTTAATAACCGTAATTCAAATTTGAACTATATCTACATGCAACGGCTAACCATAACAGTTTGAAAAATCATATTTGTGTACGTGTGTGAGTTAATTCCGTGTGCAGTAAATTTGAAGGAATTTTTGAACATATTGGTCTCACGGCAAGGACACATGCATGCAGTGCCATGGCATTTTAATTCCAAAAAATTGAAAAATGATCAGAAAAACATGAAACCTTGCTTGATGTAATGTCATGCCACCAAGATGATGTGGTAAATAAATTGGCCTGTTTGATGAAAGTTTGGACACACACCCCTCACAAACCGGAGCAACTCACTAGAAGGCTCGTGGTTCCGAGAGGGAACAATGCATGTTTGATGACGAATGGCAGATAGCTTCCTCTTACGGCCCTCAATTTTTTTCTACATTTAACGTATACTAAAACAACTGTCATGTGAAAATTTGGAAAATTCCAGGGGTCATTTGACATTTTAAAGACATTTAAGTGATTTTCTAGCCATTTAATGACCGTAATTCAAATTTGAACGACATCCACATGCAATGGCTAACCATAACGGTTTGAAAAATCATATTTGTGCACTTGTGTGCGAGTTAATTCCATGTGCAGTAAATTAGAAGGAATTTTCAAACATATTGATCTCACGCCATGGACACATGCATGGAGTGCCATGGCATTTTAATTCCAAAAAATTAAAAAATGATAAGAAAAACATGAAACCTTGCTTGATGTGATGTCATGCCACCAAGATGATGTGGTAAAAAATTGGCCTGTTTGACGAAAGTTTGGACACACACCCCTCACAAATCGGAGCAACTCACTAGAAGGCTTGTGGTTCCGAGAGGGAACAATGCATGTTTGATGACGAACGGGAGATAGCTTCCTCTTACGGCCTTCAAATTTTTTCTATGTTTAACATGCACTAATACAACTGTCATATGAAAATTTGGAAAATTTCAGGGGTCATTTGACCTTTTAAAGACATTTAACTGATTTTCTAGCCATTTAATAACCATAATTCAAATTTGAACTACATCTACATGCAACGGCTAACCACAACAGTTTGAAAAATCATATTTGTGTACTTGTATGCGAGTTAATTCCATGTGCAGTAAATTAGAAGGAATTTTCAAACATATTGGTCTCACGGCATGGACACATGCATGGAGTGCCATGGCATTTTAATTCCAAAAAATGAAAAAATGATCAGAAAAATATGAAACCTTGCTTGATGTAATGTCATGCCACCAAGATGATGTGGTAAATAAATTGGCCTGTTTGACGAAAGTTTGGACACACACCCCTCACAAATCGGAGCAACTCACTAGAAGGCTTGTGGTTTCGAGAGGGAACAATGCATGTTTGATGACGAACGGGACATAGCTTCCTCTTACGGCCCTCAATTTTTTTATATGTTTAACGTATACTAATATAACTTTCATGTGAAAATTTGGAAAATTTCAGGGGTCATTTGACATTTTAAAGACATTTAAGTGATTTTCTAGCCATTTAATGACCGTAATTCAAATTTGAACGACATCCACATGTAACGGCTAACCATAACGGTTTGAAAAATCATATTTGTGCACTTGTGTGCGAGTTAATTCCATGTGCAGTAAATTAGAAGGAATTTTCAAACATATTGATCTCACGCCATGGAAACATGCATCGAGTGCCATGGCATTTTAATTCCAAAAAATTAAAAAATGATCAGAAAAACATGAAACCTTGCTTTATGTAATGTCACGCCACCAACATTATGTGGTAAAAAAATTGGCCTGTTTGACGAAAGTTTGGACACACACCCCTCACAAATCCGAGCAACTCACTAGAAGGCTTGTGGTTTCGAGAGGGAATAATGCATGTTGGATGACAAACAGGAGATAGCTTCCTCTTACGGCCTTCAAATTTTTTTCTATGTTTAACATGCACTAATACAACTGTCATGTGAAATTTGGAAATTTTCAGGGTCATTTGACCTTTTAAAGACATTTAAGTGATTTTCTAGCCATTTAATAACCGTAATTCAAATTTAAACTACATCTATATGCAACGGCTAACCATAACGGTTTGAAACTCATATTTGTGTACTTGTGTGCGAGTTAATTCCATGTGCAGTAAATTTGAAGGAATTTTCAAACATGTTGGTCTCACGGCATGGACACATGCATGGAGTGCCATGGCATTTTAATTCCAAAAAATTCAAAAATGATCAGAAAAACATGAAACCTTGCTTGATGTAATGTCATGCCACCAAGATGATGTGGTAAAAAATTTGGCCTGTTTGACGAAAGTTTGGACACACACCCCTCACAAATCGGAGCAACTCACTAGAAGGCTTGTGGTTCCGAGAGGGAATAATGCATGTTTGATGACGAACAGGAGATAGCTTCCTCTTACGGCCTTTAAATTTTTTCTATGTTTAACGTGCACTAATACAACTGTCATGTGAAAATTTGGAAAATTTCAGGGGTCATTTGACCTTTTAAAGACATTTAAGTGATTTTCTAGACATTTAATAACCGTAATTCAAATTTGAACTATATCTACATGCAACGGCTAACCATAACAGTTTGAAAAATCATATTTGTGTACGTGTGTGAGTTAATTCCGTGTGCAGTAAATTTGAAGGAATTTTTGAACATATTGGTCTCACGGCAAGGACACATGCATGCAGTGCCATGGCATTTTAATTCCAAAAAATTGAAAAATGATCAGAAAAACATGAAACCTTGCTTGATGTAATGTCATGCCACCAAGATGATGTGGTAAATAAATTGGCCTGTTTGATGAAAGTTTGGACACACACCCCTCACAAACCGGAGCAACTCACTAGAAGGCTCGTGGTTCCGAGAGGGAACAATGCATGTTTGATGACGAATGGCAGATAGCTTCCTCTTACGGCCCTCAATTTTTTTCTACATTTAACGTATACTAAAACAACTGTCATGTGAAAATTTGGAAAATTCCAGGGGTCATTTGACATTTTAAAGACATTTAAGTGATTTTCTAGCCATTTAATGACCGTAATTCAAATTTGAACGACATCCACATGCAATGGCTAACCATAACGGTTTGAAAAATCATATTTGTGCACTTGTGTGCGAGTTAATTCCATGTGCAGTAAATTAGAAGGAATTTTCAAACATATTGATCTCACGCCATGGACACATGCATGGAGTGCCATGGCATTTTAATTCCAAAAAATTAAAAAATGATAAGAAAAACATGAAACCTTGCTTGATGTGATGTCATGCCACCAAGATGATGTGGTAAAAAATTGGCCTGTTTGACGAAAGTTTGGACACACACCCCTCACAAATCGGAGCAACTCACTAGAAGGCTTGTGGTTCCGAGAGGGAACAATGCATGTTTGATGACGAACGGGAGATAGCTTCCTCTTACGGCCTTCAAATTTTTTCTATGTTTAACATGCACTAATACAACTGTCATATGAAAATTTGGAAAATTTCAGGGGTCATTTGACCTTTTGAAGACATTTAACTGATTTTCTAGCCATTTAATAACCATAATTCAAATTTGAACTACATCTACATGCAACGGCTAACCACAACAGTTTGAAAAATCATATTTGTGTACTTGTATGCGAGTTAATTCCATGTGCAGTAAATTAGAAGGAATTTTCAAACATATTGGTCTCACGGCATGGACACATGCATGGAGTGCCATGGCATTTTAATTCCAAAAAATGAAAAAATGATCAGAAAAATATGAAACCTTGCTTGATGTAATGTCATGCCACCAAGATGATGTGGTAAATAAATTGGCCTGTTTGACGAAAGTTTGGACACACACCCCTCACAAATCGGAGCAACTCACTAGAAGGCTTGTGGTTTCGAGAGGGAACAATGCATGTTTGATGACGAACGGGACATAGCTTCCTCTTACGGCCCTCAATTTTTTTATATGTTTAACGTATACTAATATAACTTTCATGTGAAAATTTGGAAAATTTCAGGGGTCATTTGACATTTTAAAGACATTTAAGTGATTTTCTAGCCATTTAATGACCGTAATTCAAATTTGAACGACATCCACATGTAACGGCTAACCATAACGGTTTGAAAAATCATATTTGTGCACTTGTGTGCGAGTTAATTCCATGTGCAGTAAATTAGAAGGAATTTTCAAACATATTGATCTCACGCCATGGAAACATGCATGGAGTGCCATGGCATTTTAATTCCAAAAAATTAAAAAATGATCAGAAACACATGAAACCTTGCTTTATGTAATGTCACGCCACCAACATTATGTGGTAAAAAAATTGGCCTGTTTGACGAAAGTTTGGACACACACCCCTCACAAATCCGAGCAACTCACTAGAAGGCTTGTGGTTTCGAGAGGGAATAATGCATGTTGGATGACAAACAGGAGATAGCTTCCTCTTACGGCCTTCAAATTTTTTTCTATGTTTAACATGCACTAATACAACTGTCATGTGAAATTTGGAAATTTTCAGGGTCATTTGACCTTTTAAAGACATTTAAGTGATTTTCTAGCCATTTAATAACCGTAATTCAAATTTAAACTACATCTATATGCAACGGCTAACCATAACGGTTTGAAAAATCATATTTGTGTACTTGTGTGCGAGTTAATTCCATGTACAGTAAATTAGAAGGAATTTTCAAACATATTGGTCTCACGGCATGGACACATGGATGGAGTGCCATGGCATTTTAATTCCAAAAAATTAAAAATTATCAGAAAAACATGAAACCTTGCTTGATGTAATGTCATGCCACCAAGATGATGTGGTAAAAAATTGGCCTGTTTGACGAAAGTTTGGACACACACCCCTCACAAATCGGAGCAACTCACTAGAAGGCTTGTGGTTCCGAGAGGGAACAATGCATGTTTGATGACGAACGGGAGATAGCTTCCTCTTACGGCCTTCAATTTTTTTCTATGTTTAACGTACACTAATACAACTGTCATGTGAAAATTTGGAAAATTTCAGGGGTCATTTGACCTTTTAAAGACATTTAAGTGATTTTCTAGCCATTTAATAACTGTAATTCAAATTTGAACTATATCTACATGCAACGGCTAACCATAACAGTTTGAAAAATCATATTTGTGTACGTGTGCGAGTTAATTCCGTGTGCAGTAAATTTGAAGGAATTTTTGAACATATTGGTCTCACGGAAAGGACACATGCATGTAGTGCCATGGCATTTTAATTCCAAAAAATTGAAAAATGATCAGAAAAACATGAAACCTTGCTTGATGTAATGTCATGCCACCAAGATGATGTGGGAAAAAAACTGTCCTGTTTGATGAAAGTTTGGACACACAGCCCTCACAAACCGGAGCAACTCACCGGAAGGCTCGTGGTTCCGAGATGGAACAATGCATGTTTGATGACGAACGGGAGATAGCTTCCTCTTACGACACACAATTTTTTTCCACATTTAACGTCTACTAATACAACTGTCATGTGAAAATCTGGAAAATTTTATGGGTCATTTGACCTTTTAAAGACATTTAATTGATTTTCTAGGAATTTAATGACCGTAATTCAAATTTGAACTACATCCACATGCAACGGCTAACCATAACGGTTTGAAAACTCATATTTGTGTATTTGTGTGTGAGTTAATTCCATGTGCAGTAAATTAGAAGGAAATTCGAAACATATTGGTCTCACGGCATGGACACATGCGTGGAGTGCCATGGCATTTTAATTTCAAAAAATTAAAAAATGATCAGAAAAACATGAAACCTTGCTTGATGTAATGTCATGCCACCAAGATGATATGGTAAAAAAATTGGCCTGTTTGACGAAAATTTGGACCCACACCCCACACAAATCGGAGCAACTCACTAGAAGGCTTGTGGTTCCGAGAGGGAACAATGCATGTTTGATGACGAACGGGAGACAGCTTCCTCTTACGGCCTTCAAATTTTTTCTATGTTTAACATGCATTAATACAACTGTCATGTGAAAATTTGGAAAATTTCAGTGGCCATTTGACATTTTAAAGACATTTAAGTGATTTTCTAACCATTTAATGCCCGTAATTCAAATTTGAACTACATCTACATGCAATGGCTAACCATAATGGTTTGAAAAATCATATTTGTGTACTTGTGTGCGAGTTATTTCCATGTGCAGTAAATTCGTAGGAATTTTCAAACATAATGGTCTCACGGCATGGACACATGCATGGAGTGCCATGGCATTTTAATTCCAGAAAATTAAAAAAATGATCAAAAAAACATGAAACCTTTCTTGATGTAATGTCATGCCACCAAGATGATGTGGTAAAAAAATTGGCCTGTTTGACGAAAGTTTGGACACACACCCCTCACAAACTGGGGCACCTCACTAGAAGGCTCGTGGTTCCGAGAGGGAACAATGCATGTTTGATGACGAACAGGAGATAGCTTCCTCTTACGGCCTTCAAATTTTTT
This sequence comes from Thinopyrum elongatum, assembly GCA_011799875.1. Lineage (NCBI taxonomy): Eukaryota > Viridiplantae > Streptophyta > Magnoliopsida > Poales > Poaceae > Thinopyrum > Thinopyrum elongatum. Next base: position 625,996,179 of record CM022298.1, on the reverse strand, counting down.
CCACGTTAAACGTGCACTAATACAACTGTCATGTGAAAATTTGGAAAATTGCAGGGATCATTTGACCTTTTAAAAACATTTAAGTGATTTTCTAGCCATTTAATAACCATAATTCAAATTTGAACTACATCCACATGCAACGGCTAACCATAACGGTTTGAAAAATCATATTTGTGTACTTGTGTGCGAGTTAATTCCATGTGAAGTAAATTAGAAGGAATTTTCAAACATATTAGTCTCACGGCATGGACACATGCACGAAGTGCCATGGCATTTTAATTCCAAAAAATTAAAAAATGATCAGAAAAACATGAAACCTTGCTTGATGTAATGTCATGCCACCAAGATGATGTGGTGAAAAAATTGGCCTGTTTGACGAAAGTTTGGACACACACCCCTCACAAATCGGAGCAACTCACTAGAAGGCTTGTGGTTTTGAGAGGGAACAATGCATGTTTGATGATGAACGGGAGATAGCTTCCGCTTACAGCCTTAAATTTTTTTCTATGTTTAACATGCACTAATACAACTGTCATGTAAAAATTTGGAAAATTTCAGGGGTCATTTGACCTTTTAAAGACATTTAAGTGATTTTCTATCCATTTAATGACCGTAATTCAAATTTGAACTACATCCACATGCAACGACTAACCATAACGGTTTGAAAAATCATATTTGTGGACTTGTGTGCGAATTAATTCCATGTGCAGTTAATTAGCAGGAGTTTTCAAACATATTGGTCTCAAGGCATGGACACATGCATGGAGTGCCATGGCATTTTAATTCCAAAAAATTAAAAAAAGATAAGAAAAACATGAAACCTTGCTTGATGTAATGTCATGCCACCAAGATGATGTGGTAAAAAATTGGCCTGTTTGACGAAAGTTTGGACACACACCCCTCACAAATTGGAGCAACTCACTAGAAGGCTTGCGGTTCCGAGAGGGAACAATGCATGTTTGATGACGAACGGGAGATAGCTTCCTCTTACGGCCTTCAAATTTTTTCTATGTTTAACATGTACTAATACAACTGTCATATGAAAATTTGGAAAATTTCAGGGGTCATTTGACCTTTTAAAGACATTTAACTGATTTTCTAGCCATTTAATAACCATAATTCAAATTTGAACTACATCTACATGCAACGGCTAACCACAACAGTTTGAAAAATCATATTTATGTACTTGTATGCGAGTTAATTCCATGTGCAGTAAATTAGAAGGAATTTTCAAACATATTGGTCTCACGGCATGGACACATGCATGGAGTGCCATGGCATTTTAATTCCAAAAAATGAAAAAATGATCAGAAAAATATGAAACCTTGCTTGATGTAATGTCATGCCACCAAGATGATGTGGTAAATAAATTGGCCTGTTTGACGAAAGTTTGGACACACACCCCTCACAAATCGGAGCAACTCACTAGAAGGCTTGTGGTTTCGAGAGGGAACAATGCATGTTTGATGACGAACGGGACATAGCTTCCTCTTACGGCCCTCAATTTTTTTATATGTTTAACGTATACTAATATAACTTTCATATGAAAATTTGGAAAATTTCAGGGGTCATTTGACATTTTAAAGACATTTAAGTGATTTTCTAGCCATTTAATGACCGTAATTCAAATTTGAACGACATCCACATGCAACGGCTAACCATAACGGTTTGAAAAAAAATCATATTTGTGCACTTGTGTGCGAGTTAATTCCATGTGCAGTAAATTAGAAGGAATTTTCAAACATATTGATCTCACGCCATGGACACATGCATGGAGTGCCATGGCATTTTAATTCCAAAAAATTAAAAAATGATCAGAAAAACATGAAACCTTGCTTGATGTAATGTCAAGCCACCAACATTATGTGGTAAAAAAATTGGCCTGTTTGACGAAAGTTTGGACACACACCCCTCACAAATCGGAGCAACTCACTAGAAGGCTTGTGGTTTCGAGATGGAATAATGCATGTTGGATGACAAACAGGAGATAGCTTCCTCTTACGGCCTTCAAATTTTTTCTATGTTTAACGTGCACTAATACAACTGTCATGTGAAAATTTGGAAATTTTCAGGGTCATTTGACCTTTTAAAGACATTTAAGTGATTTTCTAGCCATTTAATAACCGTAATTCAAATTTGAACTACATCTATATGCAACGGCTAACCATAACGGTTTGAAAAATCATATTTGTGTACTTGTGTGCGAGTTAATTCCATGTACAGTAAATTAGAAGGAATTTTCAAACATATTGGTCTCACGGCATGGACACATGGATGGAGTGCCATGGCATTTTAATTCCAAAAAATTAAAAATTATCAGAAAAACATGAAACCTTGCTGGATGTAATGTCATGCCACCAAGATGATGTGGTAAAAAATTGGCCTGTTTGACGAAAGTTTGGACACACACCCCTCACAAATCGGAGCAACTCACTAGAAGGCTTGTGGTTCTGAGAGGGAACAATGCATGTTTGATGACGAACGGGAGATAGCTTCCTCTTACGGCCTTCAATTTTTTTCTATGTTTAACGTACACTAATACAACTGTCATGTGAAAATTTGGAAAATTTCAGGGGTCATTTGACCTTTTAAAGACATTTAAGTGATTTTCTAGCCATTTAATAACCATAATTCAAATTTTAACTACATCTACATGCAACGGCTAAACATAATAGTTTGAAAAATTATATATGTGTAGTTGTATGCGAGTTAATTCCATGTGCAGTAAATTAGAAGGAATTTTAAAACATATTGGTCTCACGGCCTGGACACATGCATGGAGTGCCATGGCATTTTAATTCCAAGAAATTAAAAAATGATCAGAAAAATATGAAACCTTGCTTGATGTAATGTCATGCCACCAAGATGATGTGGTAAATAAATTGGCCTGTTTGATGAAAGTTTGGACACACACCCCTCACAAACCGGAGCAACTCACTAGAAGGCTCGTGGTTCCGAGAGGGAATAATGCATGTTTGATGACGAATGGGAGATAGCTTCCTCTTACGGCCCTCAAATTGTTTCTACGTTTAACGTATCCTAATACAACTGTCATGTGAAAATTTGGAAAATTTCAGGGGCCATTTGACATTTTAAAGATATTTAAGTGATTTTGTAGCCATTTAATGATCGTAATTCAAATTTGAACTACATCTACATGCAACGGCTAACCTTAATGGTTTGAAAAATCATATTTGTGTACTTGTGTGCGAGTTAATTCCATGTGCAGTAAATTAGATGGAATTTCCAAACATAATGGTCTCACGGCATGGACACATGCATGGAGTGCCATGGCATTTTAAATCCAAAAAATTAATAAATGATCAGAAAAACATGAAACCTTGCTTGATGTAATGTCATGGCACCAAGATGATGTGGCAAAAAAATTGGCCTGTTTGACAAAAGTTTGGACACACACCCCTCACAAACCGGAGCAACTCACTAGAAGGCTGGTGGTTCCGAGATGGAACAATGCATGCCGATGACGAACGGGAGATAGCTTCATCTTACGGCCCTCAAATTTTTCCATGTTTAACGTATACTAATACAACTGTCATGTGAAAATTTGGAAAATTTCAGGGGTCATTTGACCTTTTAAAGACATTTAAGTGATTTTCTAGCCATTTAATAACCGTAATTCAAATTTGAACTACATCTACATGCAATGGCTAACCATAATGGTTTGAAAAATTATATTTGTGTACTTGTCTGCGAGTTAATTCCATGTGCAGTAAATTAGAAGGAATTTTCAAACATATTGGTCTCACGGCATGGACACATGCATGGAGTGCCATGGCATTTTAATTCCAAAAAATCAAAAAATGATCAGAAAAACATGAAACCTTGCTTGATATAATGTCATGCCACCAAGATGATGTGGTAAATAAATTGGCCTGTTTGACGAAAGTTTAGACACACACCGCTCATAAATAGAAGCAACTCACTAGAAGGCTTGTGGTTCCGAGAGGGAACAATGCATGTTTGATGACGAACGGGAGATAGCTTGCTCTTACGGCCTTCAAATTTACTCTATGTTTAACATGCACTAATACAACTGTCATGTCTAAATTTGGAAAATTTCAGGGGTCATTTGACCTTTTAAAGACATTTAAGTGATTTTCTAGCCATTTAATAACCGTAATTCAAATTTGAACTACATCTACATGCAATGGCTAACCATAACGGTTTCAAAAATCATATTTGTGTACTTGTGTGCAATTTAATTCCATGTGCTGTAAATTAGAAGGAATTTTCGAACATATTGGTCTCACGGCATGGACACATGCATGGAGTGCCATGGCATTTTAATTCCAAAATATTAAAAAATGATCAGAAAAACATGAAACCTTGCTTGATGTAATGTCATGCCACCAAGATGATGTGGCAAAAAAATTGGCCTGTTTGACGAAAGTTTAGACACACACCCCTCACAAACCGGAGCAATTCACTAGAAGGCTCGTGGTTCCGAGATGGAACAATGCATGTTCGATGACGAACGGGAGATAGCTTCCTGTTACGGCCCTCAAATTTTTTCCACGTTTAACGTATACTAATACAACTGTCATGTGAAAATTTGGAAAATTTCAGGGGTCATTTGACCTTTTAAAGAAATTTAAGTTATTTTCTAGCCATTTAATGACCGTAATTCAAATTTGAACTACATCCACATGCAACGGCTAACCATAACGGTTTGAAAACTCATATTTGTGTACTTGTGTGCGAGTTAATTCCGTGTGCAGTAAATTAGAAGTAATTTTCAAACATATTGGTCTCACGCATGGACACATGCATGGAGTGCCATTGCATTTTAATTCCAAAAAATTAAAAAATGATCAGAAAAACATGAAACCTTGCTTGATGTAATGTCATGCCACCAAGATGATGTGGTAAAAAAATTGGCCTGTTTGACAAAAGTTTGGACACACACCCCTCACAAACAGGGGCAACTCCCTAGAAGGCTAGTGGTTCCGAGAGGGAACAATGCATGTTGGATGACGAACGGGAGATAGCTTCCTCTTACGGCCTTCAAATTTTTTCCATGTTTAACGTGCACTAATACAACTTTCATGTGAAAATTTGGAAAATTTCAGGGGTCATTTGACCTTTTAAAGACATTTAAGTAATTTTCTAGCCATTTAATGACCGTAATTCAAATTTGAACTACATCCACATGCAACGGCTAACCATAACGGTTTGAAAAATCATATTTGTGTACTTATGTGCGAGTTAATTCCATGTGCAGTAAATTAGAAGGAATTTTCAAACATATTGGTCTCACGGCATGGACACATGCACGGAGTGCCATGGCATTTTAATTCCAAAAAATTCAAAAATGATCAAAAAAACATGAAACCTTGCTTGATGTAATGTCAAGCCACCAAGATGATGTGGTGAAAAAATTGGCCTGTTTGACGAAAGTTTGGACACGCACCCCTCACTAATCGGAGCAACTCACTAGAAGGCTTGTGGTTTCGAGAGGGAACAATGCATGTTTGATGATGATTGGGAGATAGCTTCCGCTTACGGCCTTCAAATTTTTTCTATGTTTAACATGCACTAATACAACTGTCATGTAAAAATTTGGAAAATTTCAGGAATCATTTGACCTTTTAAAGACATTAAATGATTTTCTAGCCATTTAATGACTGTAATTCAAATTTGAACTACATCGACATGCAACGGCTAACCATAACAGTTTGAAAAATCATATTTGTGTACTTGTATGCGAGTTAATTCCATGTGCAATAAATTAGAAGAATTTTCAAACATATTGGTCTCACGGCATGGACACATGCATGGAGTGCCATGGCATTTTAATTCCAAAAAATTGAAAGATGATCAGAAAAACATGAAACCTTGCTTGATGTAATATCATGCCACCAAGATGATGTGGTAAATAAATTGGCCTGTTTGACGAAAGTTTGGACACACACCCCTCACAAACCGGAGCAACTCACTAGAAGGCTCGTGGTTCCGAGAGGGAAGAATGCATGTTTGATGACGAACGTGAGATAGCTTCCTCTTACGGCCCTCAAATTTTTTCTACATTTAACGTATAATAATACAACTGTCATGTGAAAATTTGGAAAATTTCAGGGGTCATTTGACCTTTTAAAGAAATTTAAGTGATTTTCTAGCCATTTAATGACCGTAATTCAAATTTGAACTACATCCACATGCAACGGCTAACCATAACGGTTGGAAAAATCATATTTGTGTACTTGTGTGTGAGTTAATTCCATGTGCAGTAAATTAGAAGGAATTTTCAAACATATTGGTCTCATGACATGGACACATGCATGGAGTTCCTTGGCATTTTAACTCCAAAAAATTAAAAAATGAACAGAAAAACATGAAACCTTGCTTGATGTAATGTCATGCCACCAAGATGATGTGCTAAAAAAATTGGCTTGTTTGACGAAAGTTTGGACACACACCCCTCACAAATCGGAGCAACTCACTAGAAGGCTTGTGGTTCCGAGAGGGAACAATGCATGTTTGATGACGAACGGGAGATAGCTTCCTCTTATGGCCTTCAAATTTTTTCTATGTTTAACGTGCACTAATACAACTGTCATGTGAAAATTTGGAAAATTTCAGGGGTCGTTTGACATTTTAAAGACATTTAAGTGATTTTCTAGCCATTTAATAACCATAATTCAAATTTAAAATACATCTACATGCAACGGCTAACCATAACTGTTTGAAAAATCATATTTGTGTATTTGTATGCGATTTAATTCCATGTGCAGTAAATTAGAAGGAATTTTCAAACATATTGGTCTCACGGCATGGACACATGCATGGAGTGCCATGGCATTTTAATTCCAAAAAATGAAAAAATGATCAGAAAAACATGAAACCTTTCTTGATGTCATGTCATGCCACCAAGATGATGTAGTTAATAAATTGGCATGTTTGATGAAATTTTGGACACACACCCCTCACAAACCGGAGCAACTCACTAGAATGATCGTGGTTCCGAGAGGGAACAATGCATGTTTGATGACGAACAGGAGATAGCTTCCTCTTACGGCCCTCAAATTTTTTCTACGTTTAACTTATACTAATACAACTGTCATGTGAAAATTTGGAAAATTTCAGGGGTCATTTGACCTTTTAAAGACATTTAAGTGATTTTTTAGCCATTTAATGACCGTAATTCAAATTTGAACTACATCCACATGCAATGGCTAACCATAATGGTTTGAAAAATCATATTTGTGTACTTGTGTGCGAGTTAATTCCATGTGCAGTAAATTAGAAGGAATTTTCAAACATATTGGTCTCACGGCATGGACACATAAATGGAGTGCCATGGCATTTAATTCCAAAAAATTAAAAAATGATCTGAAAAACATGAAACCTTGCTTGATGTAATGTCATGCCACCAAGATGAAATGGTAAAAAAATTGGCATGTTTGACGAAAGTTTGGACACACACCCCTGACAAATCGGAGCAACTCACTAGAAGGCTTGTGGTTCCGAGAGGGAACAATGCATGCTTGATGACGAACGGGAGATAGCTTCCTCTTACGGCCTTCAATTTTTTCTATGTTTAACATGCACTAATACAACTGTCATGTGAAAATTTGGAAAATTTCAGTGGTTATTTGACCTGTTAAAGACATTTAAGTGATTTTCTGGCCATTTAATGACCGTAATTCAAATTTGAACTACATCTACATGCAACGGCTAACCATAAAGGTTTGAAAAATCATATTTGTGTACTTGTGTGCGAGTTAATTCCATGTGCAGTAAATTAGAAGGAATTTTCAAACATATTGGTCTCACGGCATGGACACATGCATGGAGTGACATGGCATTTTAATTCCAAAAAATTAAAAAATGATCAGTAAAACATGAAACCTTGCTTGATGTAATGTCATGCCACCAAGATGATGTGGTAAACAAATTGGCCTGTTTGACGAAAGTTTGTACACACACCCCTCACAAACCGAAGCAACTCACTAGAAGGCTCGTGGTTCCGAGAGGGAACAATGCATGTTTGATGACGAACGGGTAACAACTTCCTCTTACGGCCCTCAAATTTTTTATACGTTTAACATATACTAATACAACTGTCATGTGAAAATTTGGAAAATTTTATGGGTTGTTTGACCTTTTAAAGACATTTAAGTGATTTTCTTGCCATTTAATGACCGTAATTCAAATTTGAACTACATCCACATGCAACGGCTAACCATAACGGTTTGAAAAATCTTGTTTGTGTACTTGTGTGCGAGTTAATTCCATGTGTAGTAAATTAGAAGGAATTTTGAAACATATTGGTCTCACGGCATGGACACATGCATGGAGTGCCATGGCATTTTAATTCCAAAAAATTAAAAAATGATCAGAAAAACATGAAACCTTGCTTGATGTAATGTCATGCCACCAAGATGATGTTGTAAAAAAATTGGCCTGTTTGATGAAAGTTTGGACACATACCGCTCACAAACCGGAGCAACTCACTAGAAGGCTCGTGGTTCTGAGAGGGAGCAATGCATGTTTGATGACGAACGGGAGATGGCTTCCTCTTAAGGCCTTCTAATTTTTTCTATGTTTAACGTGCACTAATACAACTGTCATGTGAAAATTTGGAAAATTTCAGGGGTCATTTGACCTTCTAAAGACATTTAAGTGATTTTCTAGCCATTTAATGATCGTTATTCAAATTTGAACTACATCCACATGCAACGGCTAACCATAAAGGTTTGAAAAATCATATTTGTGTACTTGTGTGCGAGGTAATTCCATGTGCAGTAAATTGGAAGGAATTTTCAAACATATTGGTCTCACGGCGTGGACACATGCATGGAGTGCCATGGCATTTTAATTCCAAAAAATTAAAAAATGATCAGAAAAACATGAAACCTTGCTTGATGTAATGTCATGCCACCAAGATGATGTGGCAAAAAAATTGGCCTGTGTGACGAAATTTTGGACACACACCGCTCGCAAACCGGAGCAACTCACTAGAAGGCTCGTGGTTCCGAGAGGGAACAATGCATGTTTGATGACGAACGGGAGATAGCTTCCTCTTACGGCCTTCAAATTTTTTCTATGTTTAACATGCACTGATACAACGGTCATGTGAAAATTTGGAAAATTTCCGGCGTCATTTGACCTTTTAAAGACATTTAAGTAATTTTCTAGCCATTTAATGACTGTAATTCAAATTTGAACTACATCTACATGCAACGGCTAACCATAACGGTTTGAAAAATCATATTTGTGTACTTGTGTGTGAGTTTATTCCATCTGCAGTAAATTAGAAGGAATTTTCAAACATATTAGTCTCACGGCATGGACACATGCCTGGAGTGCCATGGCATTTTAATTCCAAAAAATTAAAAAATTATCAGAAAAACATGAAGCCTTGCTTGATGTAATGTCATGCCACCAAGATGATGTGGTAAAAAAATTGGCCTGTTTGACGAAAGTTAGGACACACAACCCTCACAAATCGGAGCAACTCACTAGAAGGCTTGTGGTTCCGAGAGGGAACAATCAATGTTTGATGACGAATGGTAGATATCTTCCGCTTACGGCCTTCAATTTTTTTCTATGTTTAACGTGCACTAATACAACTGTCATGTGAAAATTTGGAAAATTTCGGGGGTCATTTGACCTTTTAAAGAAATTTAAGTGATGTTCTAGCCATTTAATGACCGTAATTCAAATTTGAACTACATCTACATGCAACGGCTAACCATAACGGTTTGAAAAATCATATTTGTGTACTTGTATGCGAGTTAATTCCATGTGAAGTAAATTAGAAGGAGTTTTCAAATATATTGGTCTCATGGCATGGACACATGCATGGAGTGCCATGGCATTTTAATTCCAAAAGCTAACGAAATGATCAGAAAAACATGAAACCTTGCTTGATGTAATGTCATGCCACCAAGATGATGTGGCAAAAAAATTGGCCTGTTTAACAAAAGTTTGGACACACACCCCTCATAAACCGGAGCAACTCACTAGAAGGCTCGTGGTTCCAAGAGGGAACAATGCATGTTTGATGACGAACGGGAGATAGCTTCCTCTTACGGCCTTCAAATTTTTTCTACGCTTAACATGCACTAATACAACTGTCATGTGAAAATTTGGAAATTTCCAGGGGTCATTTGACATGTTAAAGAGATTTAAGTGATTTTCTAGCCATTTAATGACCATAATTCAAATTTGAACTACATCTACATGCAACGACTAACCATAACGATTTGAAAAATCATATTTTTGTACTTGTGTGTGAGTTAATTCCATGTGCAGTAAATTAGAAGGAATTTTCAAACATATTGGTCTCACGGCATGGACACATGCATGGAGTGCCATGGCATTTTAATTACAAAAAATTAAAAAATGATCAAAAAACATGAAACCTTGCTTGATGTAATGTCATGCCACCAAGATGATGTGGTAAAAAAATTGGCCTTTTTGACGAATGTTTGGACACACACCCCTCACAAATCGGAGCAACTCACTAGAAGGCTTGTGGTTCCGAGAGGGAACAATGCATGTTTGATGACGAACGGGAGATAGCTTCCTCTTACGGCCTTCAAATTTTTTCTACGTTTGACGTGCACTAATACACCTGTCATGTGAAAATTTGGAAAATTTCAGTGGTCATTTGACCTTTTAAAGACATTTAAGTGATTTTCTAGCCATTTAATGACCGTAATTCAAATTTGAACTACATCTACATGCAACGGATAACCATAACGGTTTGAAAAATCATATTTGTGTACTTGTGTGCGAGTTAATTCCATGTGCAGTAAATTAGAAGGAATTTTCAAACATAATGGTCTCACGGCATGGACACATGCATGGAGTGCCATTGCATTTTAATTCCAACATATTAAAAAATGATTAGAAAAACACGAAACCTTGCTTGATGTAATGTCATGCCACCATTTGAAAAATCATATTTTTGTACTTGTGTGTGAGTTAATTTCATGCGCAGTAAATTAGAAGGAATTTTCAAACATATTGGTCTAACGGCATGGCCACATGCATGGAGTGCCATGGCATTTTAATTCCAAAAAATTAAAAAATGATCAGAAAAATATGAAACCTTGCTTGATGTAATGTCATGCCACCAAGATGATGTGGAAAAAAATTTGGCCTGTTTAATGAAAGTTTGGACACACACCCCTCACAAACCGGAGCAACTCACTAGAAGGCTCGTGGTTCCGAGAGGGATCAATGCATGTTTGATAACGAATGGGAGATAGCTTCCTCTTACGGCCTTCAAATTTTTTCTACGTTTAACCTGCACTAATACAACTGTCATGTGAAAATTTGGAAAATTTCAGGGGTCATTTGACCTTTTAAAGACATTTAAGTGATTTTCTAGCCATTTAATGACCGTAATTAACATTTGAACTACATCTACATGCAATGGCTAACCATAACGGTTTGAAAAATCATATTTGTGTACTTGCGTGTGAGTTAATTCCATGTGCAGTAAATTAGAAGGAATTTTCAAACATATTGTTCTCACGGCATGGACACATGCATGGAGTGCCATGGCATTTTAATTCCAAAAAATAAAAAAATGATCAGAAAAACAGGAAACCTTGCTAGATGTAATGTCATGCCACCAAGATGATGTGGCAAAAAAATTGGCCTTTTTGACGAAAGTTTGGACACACACCCCTCACAAACCGGAGCAACTCACTAGAAGGCTCGTGGTTCTGACAGGGAACAATGCATATTTGATGACGAATGGGACATAGCTTCCTCTTACGACCTTCAAATTTTTTCTACGTTTAATATGCACTAATACAACTGTCATGTGAAAAATTGGAAATTTCATGGGTCGTTTAACCTTTTAAATACATTTAAGAAATTTTCTAGCCATTTAATGCCCGTAATTCAAATTTGTACTACATCTACATGCCACGGCTAACCATAACGGTTTGAAAAATCATATTTGTGTACTTGTGTGCGAGTTAATTCCACATGCAGTAAATTAGAAGGAATTTTCAAACAAATTGGTCTCACGGCATGGACACATGCATGGAGTGCCATGGCATTTTAATTCCAAAAAATTAAAAAATGATCAGAAAAACATGAAACCTTGCTTGATATAATGTCATGTCACCAAGATGATGTGGTAAAGAAATTGGCCTGTTTGACGAAAGTTTGGACACACACCCCTCACAAAATGGAGCAACTCACGAGAAGGCTCGTGGTTCCGAGAGGGAACAATGCATGTTTGATGACGAACGGGAGATAGCTTCCACTTACACCCTTCAAATTTTTTCTACGTTAAACGTGCACTAATACAACTGTCATGTGAAAATTTGGAAATTTTCAGGGGTCATTTGACCTTTTAAAGATATTTAAGTGATTTTCTAGCCATTTAATGACCGTAATTCAAATTTGAACTACATCTACATGCAATGGCTGACCATAACGGTTTGAAAAATCATATTTGTGTACTTGTGAGCGAGTTAATTCCATGTGCAATAAACTAGAAGGAATTTTCAAACATATTGGTCTCACGGCATAGACACATGCATGGAGTGCCATTGCATTTTAATTCCAAAAAATTAAAAAATAATCAGAAATACATGAAACCTTGCTTGATGTACTGTCATGCCACCAAGATGATGTGGCAAAAATATTGGCCTGTTTGCCGAAAGTTTGGACACACACCCCTAACAAACCGGAGCAACTCACTAGAAGGCTCGTGGTTCTGAGAGGGAACAATGCATGTTTGATGACGAACGGGAGATAGCTTCCTCTTACGGCCTTCAAATTTTGTTCTACGTTTAACATGCACTAATACAACTGTCATGTGAAAATTTGAAAAATTTCAGGGGTCATTTGACCTTTTAAAGACATTTAAGTGATTTTCTAGCCATTTAATGACCGTAATTCAAATTTGAACTACATCTACATGCAACGGCTAACCATAACGGTTTGAAAAATCATATTTGTGTACTTGTGTGCGAGTTAATTCCGCGTGCAGTAAATTAGAAGGAATTTTCAAACATTTTGGTCTCACGGCATGGACACATGCATGGAGTGCCATGGCATTTTAATTCCAAAAAATTAAAAAATGACCAGAAAAACATGAAACCTTGGTTGATGCAATGTCATGCTGCCAAGATGATGTGGTAAAAAAATTGGCCTGTCTGACAAAAGTTTGGACACACACACCTCACAAACTGGAGCAATTCACTAGAAGTCTCGTGGTTCCGAGAGGGAACAATGCGTGTTTGATGACGAGCGGGAGATAGCTTCCTCTTACGGCCTTCAAATTTTTTCTACGTTTAACATGCACTAATATAACTGTCATGTGAAACTTTCGAAAATTTCAGGGGTCATTTGACCTTCTAAAGACATTTAAGTGATTTTCTAGCCATTTAATGACTGTAATTCAAATTTGAACTACATCTACATGCAACGGCTAACCATAACGGTTTGAAAAATCATATTCGTGTACTTGTTTGCGAGTTAATTCCATGTGCAGTAAATTAGAAGGAATTTTCAAACATATTGGTCTCACGGCATGGACACATGCAAGGAGTGCCATGTCATTTTAATTCCAAAAAATTAAAAAATGATCAGAAAAACATGAAACCTTGCTTGATGTAATGTCATGCCACCAAGGTGATGTGGTAAAAAAAATTGGTCTATTTGACGAAAGTTTGGACACACACCCCTCACAAACCGGAGCAACTCACTAGAAGGCTCGTGGTTCCGAGAGGGAACAATGCATGTTTGATGACGAACGAGAGATAACTTCCTCTTACGGCCTTCAAATTTTTTCTACATTTAACGTGCACTAATGCAATTGTCACGTGAAAATTTGGAAAATTTTAGGGGTCATTTGACCTTTTAAAGACATTTATGTGATTTTCTAGCCATTTAATGACCATAATTCAAATTTGAACTATATCTACCTGCAATGGCTAACCATAACAGTTTGAAAAATCATATTTATGTACTTGTGTGCGAGCTAATTCCATGTGCAGTAAATAAGAAGGAATTTTCAAACATATTGGTCTCACGGCCTGGACACTTGCATGGAGTGCCATGGCATTTTAATCCAAAAAATTAAAAATTGATTAGAAAAACATGAAACCTTGCTTGATGTAATGTCATGCCACCAAGATGATGTGGCAAAAAAATTGGCCTATTTGATGAAAGTTTGGACACACACCCCTCACAAACTGGAGCAACTCACTAGAAGGCTTGTGGTTCCGAGAGGGAACTATGCATGTTTGATGATGAACGGGAGATAGCTTTCTCTTCCGGCCTTCAAATTTTTTCTACGTTTAACGGGCACTAATACAACTGTCATGTGAAAAATTGGAAAATTCTAGGGGTCATTTGACATTGTAAAGACATTTAAGTGATTTTCTAGCCATTTAATGACCGTAATTCAAATTTGAAATACATCTACATGCAACGGCTAAGCATAACGGTTTGAAAAAAAATCATATTTGTGTACTTGTGTGCGAGTTAATTCCTTGTATAGTAAATTAGAAGGAATTTTCAAACATATTGGCGTCACGGCATGGACACATGCATGGAGTGCCATGGCATTTTAATTCCAAAAAATTAAAAAATGATCAGAAAAACATGAAACCTTGCTTGATGTAATGTCATGCCAGCAAGATAATGTGGTAAAAAAATTGGCATGTTTGACAAAAGTTTGGACACACACCCCTCACAAATCGGAGCAACTAACTTGAAGGCTCGTGGTTCCGAGAGGGAACAATGTATGTTTGATGACGAACATGAGATAGCTTCCTCTTATGGCCTTCAATTTTTTCTACAATTAACGTGCACTAATACAACTGTCATGTGAAAATTTGGAAAATTCTAGGGGTCATTTGACCTTTTAAAGACATTTAAGTGATTTTCTAGCCATTTAAAGACCGTAATTCAAATTTGAACTACATCTACATGCAACGGCTAACCATAACGGTTCAAAAAATCATATTTTTGTGTACTTGTGTGCGAGTTAAAAAATCATCAGACGATGTAAATATCTGGTGTTCAAAAAAGAAAATGTAAAGATCTGGCAAGACAACCGGCCCCTCACGATTGGAAGGTGAGTGGCGGGGGTTATTAATCAGACATGGTTCTGTATTGGAAATCGTCATCTATTAAGTTCACACACGGATTTTGCTGCGGGAATCATGTGTAATTCAAACTACAGTACTCGTAAATTCCGGCGACCGGCGTGTGTACTGTTCCTGTCGATCTAGATTCCGGCCGCCAATAAATACTACCTTGCTCACGTCGTCCCGCCTGCATTCTCATCTACATCCTCCCCTCGCTCGCCCTCTCTCTCTCTCAAATCTCTGCCATGGCGCCGCCGATCTGCCCACGTGCCGACGAGGAGTCGCCGCCCCACGAGGACGCTCAGTCGAAAAGCAGCGACGAGGAGGACCCCTACGCGCCGCCGGACAAGGTTGCGTCGGACCCCCCAACTTTGGATTGGTTTTGGGGCCAGTACAATATTTGTCTGTGGAAGTCGCTGCCGCTGGCTGAGAAAGCCAGGCAAGTGGCGTTCAAGAAGGAGATGGCGGAGGAGGAAGCCCGGTACCAGGCGGCCTGTGAAACCCGTGATGCCGCCTGGAAAAAGGAGGTGGTGGAGCTTTGGGGGTGGGCGCGTCGTCGTGCGGAGGAGGTGTACGAAGACGGGTACTTCACGAGAAAGGTCAAAGGCGCTAGGCGCCTCATTGCTGCGTGGAGGTGGGCCGATAAGCTCCAGCGTTGTCGGAGTAATGGGCCACGGGTAGCCTAACCCGAGTCCCTGAGCTGTTCAAGACATTGGGCCGGCTACGCCCACGAGCGTCCAAGATGAAGCGCCGCCTTCTGATGGCCGGCTGGCCCGAGCAGCCGGCTGCCCGAAGACGGCTGAGCTCCAGAAGACGGCATCAAGACAGGCCGACTCCTCCCAGGCGGCCTCCAGGGAGGCCAGCTCCTGGCGGTTGGCCCACGGCGCCCTCAGAGTTTGCGCCCCCATTAAAAGAGACGAGACAGGGTGAGGCTACAGTGAAGCCCATCCCCCCTGTATCCAGGGCAGGACATGGCCACGGTGCTCCGTACGGGTGGAGATCTCCGCCCGGTGCGGCACTGTTGCCACTCTGCCCTTGACGTCACCCCTGACAGGCAGAACCCTGTTTCCACGACGGCCTGTCAGTACGGCCTGCAGGCGGCGGGCCCTACCAGACAGTGAGAGCCCAGAGGACGGCGGGAGTCTGACCAGTCGGACCTGAGGGAGGCCGGCCTCAAGCAGGCGGCCATCTTCTTCCTCGGGGCCCACACGCCATTAACCAGATGGGACACGGAGTGGCTACAGTGATCTCCCGCCAGCGGATGGGACGGTAGCCACGCTCCCCTGACCAAGCCTGCGTCACCAACGTCATGGCCACGTACCGGACCAGTCGGCGGGGCCCACCCGGCGGCGGGCCCCAGCTGGCGGCGGAGAGGCCGGCGGCCAGAGACACCGACGACCGGGCCCTACGCCCGACTAGATTACCATTATACCCCTGGGGAGGGGGGGTAGGCCTATATAAGCCCCCCCCCCGGGGCACCCATGCAAGGGTGAAGAGACCAGTGAGACCTAGAATCACTCAGAGGGAGGAGAGAGCCGGCCCTGCTTTCTTCTACCTTTGGCATACAGCTCGAGGAGCACCATTGTACTCACTAGTGCCTTAGTGATCATGCGGAGACCCCGCAGAGCAGGACTAGGGGTGTTATCTCCCCGGAGAGCCCCGAACCTGGGTAAAGCGCGCTGGCGATCGTGTCTACGCCACATCCCGCTTCCAGGCACCGGCGACGTTCTACTAGCTCCCAGCATGATAAGCCATCCCTTGGCATATGTCGCACCCAACACCCGACATTTGGCGCCCACCGTGGGGCTAGGTGCACCGTCGTCCGGAGATCTGTTCTGGACGGGAACCTTGTTCCTTCCCGGCGAGCGCAGCCAACCCGGCACGCCAGACGGTGTCTTCGCCGACGCGCTGCGCGCCGCGGAGGTCGTCTGCGCGGCAAGTTGCCTCGCCAATCTTGTTGGCGGGATCCGCCTTCCCGACGAGCACGTATCTGACGCAGGCGCGGATGACTCCGAGAGCCGCCTCGTCGACCACCTCGACCAGCTCCACGTCGGCAGCGAGCCTGCTGCGGACTTGGAGTCGGTTGGTTCCTCCGACCCGATGCTTGTCGATTACGACACGGCGTCGCTCGACACATTCCCCGCCAGCATGGTGGTCTACGACGAGCCGCTCCCTCGCGCGGACGGTGGCGGAGGCACCGTCACGGAGGGGCTTGTCATCGGGCATGGCGAGCACTCTGGCGGAAGTAGCCAGGACCCGCTGCAGGCAGCAATGCGGGACCTGTCCACGCCCGTAGCACCCGGTGCGAACGGCGAAACACTAGAAGCGCGCCGTGTCGCGCTCCTCGACAGCGCCAACAAGTTGGTGGCCATGAGACGCCTCACCGAGGCTTACCACCGCGAGGTCGACCGCGCCGTCTGTGGCACGCCGGCTGCTGGCAAGCCCAGCCGCGCGGGCACGGTCCGACAGCATGGTGCGTCCATCGCCAGCATGTTGGGGGCCGACCGCCCAGTCTATGCCACGCCAATGGAGAACCTGCGCGCCGCCCAGGCGGCGGCATAAGAGCTGAGCCACCTAGAGGGCGATGAGCGGCGCTGCATGACGGAGCGCGTCCAACAGCTTATCGATGCGGCCGCCGGGCAGCAAGAAGCTGGTCGCCGCATGATGGAACCCGGCTTACCGGCTGGGAACCTTCCCCCTCGTCGAGAGCATGGCGCAACCTCCCGGACGCCAACAAACGGTGCCCGCGACGGAAGAGACCCAGAGCCGGCTGCTAGCCGCAGCCGCACCCGCATCTCTATTGAGCGCGACCAAGACGGCCGCCCACGAGCAGTGGAACGGCGGGATGGTCGTCCGCCTCCCCCGCGCCGGGAAAGGCGCGCCTCCCTGCCGCCTGTCGACCACCCGACACTCGGCGACCGCCTTGGCCGCCGAGAAGGAGTCGGGGAGAACGATGCCCGCCACCGAATCGACCGCCTCAACCGGTCCCTGGCGCTAGAAAAAGAAGACGCATTGGGTCCACCTTGCTTTGGCCCCCGCATCCGCGACGAGCCCTTCCCCAAAGGGTTCACTCTCCCAAGAGATATGCCCAAGTACAACGGCTCTATGAAGCCGAAAGATTGGCTAGTCGACTACTCCACAGCCGTCAGCATAGCAAACAGCAACAAGCGTGTCGCCGTGAAGTATGTTCTGCTCATGCTCCAGGGCACGGCCCGGATGTGGCTGAACAGCTTCAAGCCCTATAGCGTCAACAGCTGGCTGGACTTCACCGAAGTTTTCATCCGCAACTTCACCAGCACCTACAAGCGGCCTCCCAAGCCTCGCCAGCTCTCTCTGTGCATCCAAGGCTCGAGTGAGTCCACTCGCGAGTACTTGACGCGGTGGGCCGAGCTACGCAACTCCTGCGAGGGGGTTCATGAGGTGCAAGCCATCGAATACTTCACCGCCGGGTGTCGAGAGGGCACCCTGCTCAAGCATCGGCTCCTCTGCGACGAGCCGGCCACCCTCGACGAATTGCTGATCATAGCGGACAAGTACGCCACGGCCGACTCCTCCATGAAGGCAGAGATTCAAGTTGATGCATCCGGCAAAGTGGCTCCTCAAGCTCCTCGAGACCCGGCTGGTGACTCCAGTCGACGGCAGCAGCAAAACGACAACAAGTGCAAGGCGCCACAACGGGCTTCTACGAGCCGGCAGGTGGCGGCCGTCGAAGACCAGCAGCCGGAAGGCAGCCTCCTCCCAAGCGCCAGAAGGGCGGCAAGCCCAACTGGTTGCCTGCCTTCTCATACGAGCAGACTCTCGATGCACCTTGCAAGTTTCACAGCGGCACGAAGCCGTCCAACCACGCCACTCGGCAGTGCCACTGGCTCACCAGGATCGCCAAGGGCGACGGACTCCTGCCTCCTCCGCATGCCGGCCCGCCGCCTCCTCCTCCCCAGCAGCTGGTGGTTTGGCCAGTCGGAGCGATCCAAGATGAGTTCCCTGAAGAGCACGGAGCTTACGTCGTCTTGACCAGCGTGACTAACGACAGGCGCAGCCAGCGTCAGCAGCACCGGGAAGTGAACGCTGTCGCTTCTAAAGCTCCGGAATTCATGCACTGGTCGGAGAGGCCAATCAGTTGGAGCCAATCTGACCACCCGGAGGTGATGCCCGCTCTGGGCTCTTATGCCCTGGTGCTGGATGCCACCTTCGCGACGGAAAGGCGGGCTGCTCGTTTCTCCCGAGTTCTGATAGATGGCGGTAGCAGCATCAACATCCTCTACCGTGACACCATGGAGAAGTTGGACATCAAAGAGAAACAGCTCCAGCCCAGCCGGCCTGTCTTCCATGGCATTGTGCCTGGCCTGTCCTGCTCACCGATCGGCAAGATCAAGATAGATGTCATTTTCGGGGACAAGGATCACTTCCGCCGAGAGCCAATCTGGTTCGAGGTGGTTGATCTTGAAAGCCCCTACCACACGTTGCTTAGCCGGCCCGCCCTGGCCAAGTTCATGGTGGTCCCCCACTACGCCTACCTCAAAATGAAGATGCCGAGCACCAAGGGCATTATCACCATAGCTGGCAACTACCAGAAGTCTGTCGCCTGTGCCACTGCCAGCAGCCGGCTGGCCGAGTCCCTTGTGATTGCTGCCGAGAAGCGGCTCCTTGACCAGGTTGTGGCAATAGCAGGCAAGCAGCCGGAAATGTCGCCACAACCTAAGGAGTCAGAAGCTGAGGGCTCGTTCAAGCCGGCCAAGGAAACAAAGAAGATACCCCCGGACCCGGAGCACCCGGAGAGGTATGCTATTGTTGGTGCAAACCTTGACAGCAAATAGGAAAGCGAGCTCGTCGATTTCCTCCGTGAGAATCGGGACATCTTTGCATGGTCCCCTAAGGACATGCCGGGTGTTCCGACGGATTTCGCCGAGCACAAGCTACATGTCTGACCTGGTGCCAAGCCAGTCAGGCAGCCCTTGCGCCGCCTGTCAGAAGAAAAGAGAGGAGTCATTGGAGAAGAAATAGCCCGGCTTCTAGCAGCATGCTTCATTATGGAAGTGTTTTTCCCAGAATGGTTATCCAACCCCGTCTTTGTGCTGAAAAAGAATAAAAAGTGGCGCATGTGTATTGATTATACCAGCCTCAACAAAGCTTGCCCCAAAGATCCATTTGCTCTGCCAAGAATTAACCAAGTGATAGACTCCACAGCCGGATGCGAGCTGTTGAGTTTTTTGGATGCATACTCAGGGTACCACCAGATCAAACTAAGCCCGGCCGACAGGCTGAAGACCGCCTTCATCACACCGTTCGGAGCCTTCTGCTACCTGACCATGACGTTCGGCTTGAGAAATGCCGGTGCCACGTTTCAGCGTTGCATGCAGAAATGTCTCCTGAAGCAACTCGGCAAGAACGCCCATGTCTATGTGGATGATGTTGTGGTGAAGACAGAGAAGCGTGGCACCCTGCTGGAGGACCTTAAGGAAACCTTTGAAAACTTGCGACGTTTTCAAATCAAGCTCAACCCGGAGAAATGTGTCTTTGGAGTACCAGCCGGCCAGCTTCTTGGCTTCCTGGTCTTAGAGCGCGGCATCGAGTGCAACCCTGCGAAGATCAAAGCCATCGAGAAGATGGAGGCACCCACCCGACTGCTGGATGTGCAAAAATTCACCGGCTGCTTGGCATCCATCAGCCGTTTCATCAGCCGGCTGGGCGAGAAGGCTCTTCCCCTATACCAACTCATGAAGAAAACCACTTTTTTCGAGAGGAATGACAAGGCGGACGAAGCTTTTCTCCAGCTCAAAAAGATGTTGACCAATCCGCCTATCCTGGCAGCTCTGACGGTCAAAGAGCCAATGCTTCCCTACATCGCCGCCACCAGTCGGGTGGTTAGCGCAGTCATAGTTGTGGAACGCAAAGAAGACGGCAAAGCATCGCCAGTCCAGAGGCCGGTGTATTACCTGAGTGAAGTATTGTCCGCCTCCAAGCAGAACTACCCTCACTATCAGAAGATGTGCTACGGTGTGCATTTCGCCGCCAAGAAGCTGAAGCCATACTTTCAAGGACATCCAATCAAGGTTGTTTGCACCGCCCCGCTTGCGGAGATCATAGGCAGCAGAGATGCATCGGGCCGAGTGGCCAAATGGGCCATCGAGCTGGCCCCCTACACCATCTTCTACCAGCCTCGCACCGCCATCAAATCCCAGCCGCTGGCCGACTTCCTCGTCGACTGGGCCGAGACCCAGTACCTACCGCCGGCTCCAGACTCCACCCATTGGAGAATGCACTTCGATGGCTCGAAGATGCGCACTGGTCTGGGAGCCGGCATCGTCCTCACCTCTCCCAAAGGCGACAAGCTCAGATACACGCTACAAATCCACTTCGCCGCCTCCAACAACGTGGCCGAGTACGAAGCACTCTTACACGAGCTCCGGCTTGCCAAGGAACTCGGCATTCGTCGGATCCTATGCTACGGCGACTCCGACTTGGTGGTCCAGCAGTCGTCAGGCGACTGGGACGCCAAGGATGCAAACATGGCGAGCTACTGCTTCCTCGCCCAGCAACTCAGTGGATACTTTGAAGGGTGCGAGTTCCTCCATGTGCCAAGAAACGACAACGAGCAAGCCGATGCCTTGGCGCGGATCGGCTCCACCCGGCAAGCAATACCAGCCGGCGTCGCCCTACAACGCCTCCTCAAGCCGTCTATCAAGCCGTCACCAGAATTAGACTCCATCTTCGTGCCAACTCCCCCCAAGGGAGACGGATTCGACCTGGGGACTACGACAGTCGCACCCGGCCCGGGGACTCCACAACCCGGCCCGGGGGCTGCAGCAGTCGGCCCGGGAACTTCACCAAGCGACCTGGGGACTGCAGCAATCGCACCCAGCCCGGGGACTCCACAACCCAGCCCGAGGGCTGCAGCAGTCGGCCTAGGGACTTCAACAACGCAGCAAGATGCCGTTGGCTCCACCCTACCACCTCCCAACCCAACCGCCCTAGTATCAGTGGCCGTGATGACTGTGGATGAAGTCGAAGCACCACCATGGGCACAGCCCATCCTCAACTTTCTGATAAACAAGGAGCTGCCGACCGATGAAATCTCGGCCCGACAAGTGCAACGTCGGGCAGCAGCATACACCATTGTTAACAGAGAACTTGTGAGGCGTAGTGTCACTGGTGTGTACCAGCGCTGTGTGGAGCCGGAGAAAGGCCAAGCAATCCTCAAAGATATCCACCAAGGTGAGTGTGGTCACCACGCGGCTTCAAGATCACTTGTTGCCAAAGCTTTCCGCCACGGTTTTTTCTGGCCAACTGCTCTAGAAGATGCCAAAGACTTGGTCCAGAAATGTAAGGGGTGCCAGAAGTTCTGCTCCAAGCCACATTTGCCGGCTTCGGCACTCAAGACCATCCCCATCGCCTGGCCCTTTGCCATCTGGGGGCTGGACATGGTCGGACCATTCAAGACAGCCCTCGGCGGCATGACTCATCTACTTGTCGCCGTGGACAAGTTCACCAAGTGGATAGAAGCCAAACCAATCAAGAAGTTGAATGGTCCAACCGCTGTGACTTTCATCGCAGATATCACCACCCGGTATGGCATACCACACAGCATCATCACCGATAACGGCACAAACTTCGCCAAGGGTGCCTTGGCTCGCTTTTGCACGACGCAGGGCATCCGACTAGACTTAGCGTCCATCGCCCATCCGCAGTCAAACGGCCAGGTGGAGCGAGCAAACGGCCTCATCTTGTCCGGCATCAAGCCCCGGCTGGTCGAGCCTCTGGAGCGATCGGCCAGCTGTTGGCTCGATGAGCTGCCGGCCGTCCTCTGGAGCCTGCGTACAACTCCAAACAAATCAACCGGCTTCACGCCCTTCTTCGTCGTCTATGGTGCCGAAGCCGTCATCCCGACGGACATAGAATTTGACTCCCCTCGAGTCACCATGTACACTGAGGAGGAGGCAAAAGAAGCACGAGAAGACGTCGTCGATCTGCTGGAAGAGGGCCGGCTGTTGGCACTCAGCCAGTCCGCCATCTACCAGCAGAGTCTGCGCCGATACTACAATCGGAAGGTCAAGCCAAGATCTTTCCAAGAGGGAGACCTTGTGCTCCGGCTGATCCAGCGAACAGCCGGCCAGCACAAGCTCTCGGCACCTTGGGAAGGCCCCTTCATCATCAGCAATGTTTTGGGCAATGACTCCTACTACCTGATCGATGCTCAGAAACCCAGAGCACGCAAGAGAGACGACTCTGGCAAGGAGACAGAGCGGCCGTGGAATGCAAACCTCCTTCGAAAATTTTACAGTTGATACAAGTATGTACCACGCTACCTTTTGTATTAAGTATGGAGACTCCGGGTCCCCCGAGAAGAACTCGGGGACTACCCTCTTTTATCTGCGTAATGAATATTACGCCTACGAATGCGTCATTTCTTTATTTCGCCTGGCACCGAGTTTGACCAGTCGGCCCGGGGGCTCGCCGCCTTGTACTATGTGGCGCTTCCTGTAGCCGGACAAGTAGTGCGGTGGCACCTCCACTTTCTCCTACCAAAACACAGCTCGCAGAGCGACTGTCCGGTGGGCAGGGGTTAAAGGCAGAAAAGGTGTCTGCATGAAAAATGGCTAAGGACCCAAAGCACGCACATAGTTCAGGCCGGCTTCCGCCTCATTGACCAGCTGCGGAGCAGCCGGGCGGTCGGCTTCTACTTATCTTACTAACGCTCTAGTCGGCTAAGTACTTGCTCTCCCAAAAGTGGCTAAGTACTTGCTCTCCCAAAAGTGGCTAAGTACTTGACCCAGCCGCAGTCCGCAGAGCGGCTGTTTGGCTGGCAAGACAGCAGCCAAGGGAGGGCGGCAAAGGAAAAAAGCCAAGGAGCGGTAGACCAGAAAAGTCAGATCTCGGCGAGAGCGCAGCTTATGTAGGAGAGCATCTACATGTCAATAGGCCCTTGGCCAGCATTCAACAGAGTTTGAAATACACCCCGTGGGTGGAATTGTGCGAATTTAACAAAGTTTGTCGAGACTGATAAAACAGGAAAAATAAAGGACAAGTCGGCGGCCTAGGGAGCAGCAGAGGGGTCCGACTGGTTGGCGGAGTCGGTAGTGCCGGTTGGTGGAGCGGACGGCTGGTCAGTCCTCGTTTGGTCGTCTCCGGCAGCAGTCGGCGCACTCAAGCGCGGCTCGTTGTTTGAGGCACGATCAAGCGGAGACTGGTCGTCCGCCCTGACCTCCGGCATATCTTCTTCGCTCTCCCCGTCCTCCTCGCCTTCCCCCTCGTCGCTGGAGTCGATCATCTCGGCCGAGTCTTCGTCGTCCTTCGGGTTCAGTCCGAACCACTCCGGCGGCGCCTCGGCACCATCCTCAGCCAGCTCGGGAACAAAGATGTCGGTGTTGGTGTACTCGGCGATCGCCGCTGCCCGTCTGACAAGATCGCGCTCCACCGCCACCAGCTCCTCTTGGGCCTCCTGCCGAAACGTGGTCAACTGGGCTAGATTTAGCCCAGGGTACCACACCTTGATGAATTCCAAGGCCCGGCGCACGCCAGCTTGGGCTGAGGAACCCTTCCAAGCTTCGAGTCGGCCAGCCGCCACCTCCAGCCAGTCGGTAGTATGATTGGGAGTGCGCGGAGCTGGCATGTCCGGCCAAAGGGCGGCGATCGCTTGGGCCCCGACACGCTGAAGACGGCGCAACATCCGATGAGCCGGTCGAAGATGGGCCTGGATGCTGAGAAGTCGTTCGGTAAGGGTCCGGGGGGCGTCCACGGTGATCGTCGCGCCTTCCGCCCTCCGCCCTTCGCGATCGGCCTCGATGGCCTGATTGGCAGCACCAGAGTGTCCAGGGAAGAAGTCTGCTCAAACAGAAAGCAAAAAAGCAAAAAGCCAAAATTAGAAACAGGAAGCCGGCCTGATCAGAAGCCGGCAGCTCAAAGAAAGAATAAAGAAGGAAGCTCACCGTCAACCATGTCTTCAATCTCGCCGAAAATGGCAGTTAGCATCACCTCCTTATCAGTCCAGGCGGAGCGTTCGGTCTCGAACTCAGCAAGGAGACCGGCCTCCCTGTCCTCCGCCTCCCTCTGGGTCTTCTTGAGAAGCTCCGCCTGTTCTGCCAGTTGTGTGACCAGCCGGTCACGCTCTTCGGCCAGCTTGCTGCAATCTGCCTCCTTGACACGCAGCGCGGTGTTGGCTTCGCCCAACTGCTGCTGTAGGGTGGCGGTGGCCCCTGCAGGAAGGGAGAAAGAAAAAGATACCGACAGTCAGCAGGAAAGAAGCACAGTTGCCGGGGAGATCCGGCCCGACTGCTCAGCAGTTGGCCCTAATCTCGGGGACTACAGCCCGCGGGTGCGCCAGCGCGCCCCCGCAGAGAAAGAAAACAAAGACTTACGCCGGCTTTCCGACAGGTCGGCGGTCCGTTGAGTTAACTCCTGGACGTTGGAGTTGAAGATGGTCGCACGGAGGTTGTGATAATCCTACAATGAAGACATCAGATGATGTTAGTACTTGGAGCTTGCCAATTAAAGTTCCGGGCCGCCTGCTCAACAGCCGGCCCGAAACTTGGGGACTACACCCAGTGGGTGCGCCAGCGCGCCCCCACGAGAGAAGTATAAAAGTTAAAGATGGAGAAGTGAGAAGCATACCCGAACGGCCGCTCGCGACTCCAAGAACGCATTATTACAATGCCTAAGAGCGTCGGCCTCGACTCGGAACTTGGCCTGGACATCCAGGATCGCCCGGTTCAGAGGGCCCGTCCCGCCTACCCGCACCCAACTAGCGGGCGCGGTGCTGGTCGCCTCGGCATCCGGGATCGAAGAGCTCGCGGTGCCGACTTCCTGCGGGCGTGGTGCCGAGGCCGCCTTCGCAGGCCGGCGGCGCGTTGGTATGCGAACCTCAGGAGTCGGGCCTGTCCCCACCTCGCCTTCGGTTGGCGGCACTGGCGGGTCAGCCAGCCGCGTGTCCCGCGCTCCCCCTGACGACGATGATGGAGGCACGACCACGTCCGGCATGACGACATCGCCGCCCTCCCTCTCCATGATCGGGTGCTCATCGCCGGCATCCCCTGTCGGTGCCACGTACTCTGGTGGTGGTGGCGCGGAGCTCAGGGGGACGACGAATAACGCCGACTGGCGGCGCGCGACCTCATCGGCCCGATCCTTCACCGCGGCGGCAGCCTCGGCCTCCGCCGGCTTCTCCAACGCGGCGGCTTCCGCCTTGTCCGCCCCCGCCTTCTCCCTACGGGTGGCCTCCAGCTCCTCGCGTTCCGATCCTGCGCCTCCCGGAGGTCGGCGGCCGGATCGATTCGCCGGGTGGTGGTGGAAGTCTCCGCCGACCCAATGACGGACGCGGCGTCGGACCGCTCGAGAGAAAGCGGAGATCTACGTTGCGCAAGACAAAGAGAAATTAGAAGAATATTGGCATAAAGGAAGGGAAAAGTACGTGAGGAAGTCGGTAGTCACGCGGAAACCATCCGCGGCTCCTTCACCGCCTTGCGGAAGCGGATGGCCTTCGCGGCCGCCTCGTCCCGCCTGGTCACCGCTGCCGAGCCCTTGGGCCTCTTTGGCCGGCTGCCGAACTGGCTCGGCGCGGCCCGGTGCTTCTGCACACCGCCTCGGGCAACCGGCGCGGCAGACGAGCTCGCGCCCTGCTGATCGCGCCCCAGCTGGCGCCGCGGGGCGACCTCTTCCGCGTCGTCGTCCGGCCAGTCCTCGAGGCCGGCCCCGAGCCCTGAGCCGCCTGCCTCACCGCCCCCTCCCACGGCGTCGTCGTCCAAGGCGGCAGCCCCCAAGTCGGGGTCACCCACATCGCTCTTCGCCCGGTCGGGGAGAAATCAACGCTCCGGCCCCGTGGCGCCGGCCACCGGCTGGAGGAGGGGGCTTTGTTCGAAAAGCCGATTGATCGAGTCGGCCAAACAGAACTCGGCAACGGAAAAAGAGAAGGGGAGGAAACTTACCATAGGCGGGGGGTCGGCGCGTGAGTACGGCTCCTTGCCGAACCGCCACTCCTCTATGAGCTTGCAGTTTGCAAGATAGTTCACCATATAAGCCACCTCGGCGTGAGGCATCTCCTTGGAGCACAGCCGGCTTGGGTCCCGATGCCCACTCATCTGATAGATCATATGAGGGCGGCCCTGGAGCGGGAGCACCCGCCGTGCCACAAAGGCGGCCAACAAGTCGGGCCCGGTCAGGCCCTCCGACTGTGTCAGCACACGGAGCCGCGCGATGGCGGCGGCTCCAGAGGGCGATAGCGTCCTGGCCCGATATGACCAGGTGGGCCGCCTCCTCGCCGGCGGGCCGGCTACGTAAGCCGGCAGGTTGACCCAGTCGCCCTCCGCGAAGACGCTCTTCACGTAGAAGTACGACCGCTGCCACATCTTCACCGACTGGATCAGCGTGATGGCAGGAAATGGATTGTCGGCTGCCGGTCTCTGCACCGCGATGAAGGCGCCGCATTGAGCCGGCACGCCCGCGGTGACGGTACCGAGCTTGGTGTAGAAGAATTCCCCCCAGAGCTCGATGGTGGGGAGCACGCCGAGGAAACCTTCACATAGAGTGACGAAGGCAGACAGCAGCACCACCGTGTTCGGGGTGAGGTGGTGCGGCTGGAGGTCGTAGAATTCGAGGAAGGCCCAGAAGAAGCCGCTCGCCGGCAGGCCGAGGCCGCGTAGGCAGTGCGAGCGGAAGACGACCCGCTCGCCCTCCTCCGGCGCCGGCGAGATCTCCCGCTCCGACGCGAGGCGGACCTTCACGTAATCCTTGCCGAGCAGCCGCCGCGTCTGGCGGAGGAACTCGATGTGATCTTCGTGGACGATGGTGCCATCCCAGGCACCGGAGTGCGCCATGAAGGCGAGGTTGACGAAGAAAGCGCGGCAACGAGCTACGGCGGCACCTCGGCTGGGCGTGGAGATGCAGCAGCAGCAGAGGAAGAAGATGAAAATGGGGGAGAAGGGCGCGCGTGCTCTGCCGCTCCCCCTCCTCCCCCTACTTATAACCCCCGGGCTACGAAGCCGAGGGGGCGTGGCGTGGGGTCATGCGCCCGCAACCCCATGACCCCGCGTTTATTTCGCAAAGTTACTGCACTGTAACTCCCTCGGGAATCGTAACCGCTCGCCTCGGCCGCGGTGGATCCGCTTGCGCGCCGAGGCCCGGTAGTGGCGGGCCTGGCCTGCTGTCACGTCCCATCGTGAGTGTGGGCTGGCAGGCAGGAACAGCTCGCTAGCGCCACGTGGCGTACTTGCAGCGGGCGGCGGGACTAGAGGCTTGGCAAGCACGCCACTTGGTTCCCGCCCTGATGTTTCGAAAACATCACCCATAGCCGCCCAGGCGCGTCTGACCCCCCGATAAGGCGGCGCGCCGGGGGTCGGATTCAAGAAGAGCACTCTAAGAAGGAAACTGCTGAGGCTTCTCGACTAATTGGCCTCGACGCCTCATCAGCTTCGGGGACTAATGTCTGAGTAATGGGCCACGGGTAGCCTAACCCGAGTCCCTGAGCTGTTCAAGACATTGGGCCGGCTACGCCCACGAGCGTCCAAGATGAAGCGCCGCCTTCTGATGGCCGGCTGGCCCGAGCAGCCGGCTGCCCGAAGACGGCCGAGTTCCAGAAGACGGCATCAAGACAGGCCGACTCCTCCCAGGCGGCCTCCAAGGAGGCCGGCTCCTGGCGGTTGGCCCACGGCGCCCTCAGAGTTTGCGCCCCCATTAAAAGAGACGAGACAGGGTGAGGCTACAGTGAAGCCCATCCCCCCTGTATCCAGGGCAGGACATGGCCACGATGCTCCGTACGGGTAGAGATCTCCGCCCGGTGCGGCACTGTTGCCACTCCGCCCTTGACGTCACCCCTGTCAGGCACAACCCTGTTTCCACGATGGCCTGTCAGTACGGCCTATAGGCGGCGGGCCCTACCAGACAGTGAGAGCCAGAGGACGGCGGGACTCTGACCAGTCGGACCTGAGGGAGGCCGGCCTCAAGCAGGCAGCCATCTCCTTCCTCGGGGTCCGCACGCCATTAACCAGATGGGACACGGAGTGGCTACAGTGATCTCCCGCCAGCGGATGGGACGGTAGCCACGCTCCCCTGACCAAGCCTACGTCACCAACGTCATGGCCACGTACCGGACCAGTCGGTGGGGCCCACCCGGCGGCGGGCCCCAGCTGCCGGCGGAGAGGCCGGCGGCCAGAGACACCGACGACCGGGCCTTACGCCCGACCAGATTACCATTATACCCCTGGGGGGGTAGGCCTATATAAGCCCCCCCGGGGCACCCATGCAAGGGTGAAGAGACCAGTGAGACCTAGAATCACTCAGAGGGAGGAGAGAGCCGGCCCTGCTTTCTTCTACCTCTGGCATACAGCTCGAGGAGCACCATTGTACTCACTAGTGCCTTAGTGATCATGCGGAGACCCCGCAGAGCAGGACTA
Organism: Thinopyrum elongatum; assembly: GCA_011799875.1. Classification (NCBI taxonomy): domain Eukaryota; kingdom Viridiplantae; phylum Streptophyta; class Magnoliopsida; order Poales; family Poaceae; genus Thinopyrum; species Thinopyrum elongatum. Next base: position 625,966,709 of record CM022298.1, on the reverse strand, counting down.
GGGGTGTTATCTCCCCGGAGAGCCCCGAACCTGGGTAAAGCACGCTGGCGATCGTGTCTACGCCACATCCCGCTTCCAGGCACCGGCGACGTTCTACTAGCTCCCACCATGATAAGCCATCCCTTGGCATATGTCGCACCCAACACCCAACAAGCGTACCACCGACGAGGAGCTTCGATGGGCGCCCAACGAAATGGCAAGATCGTTCGCGCTCGTCCGCCAGCAAGAGGCAGATCGGTACGTCAAGCGCTGCGAGGCGGAGGAGGCAGAGTACGGCCTCCGCGCTGGGGAGACGCCGTGCACCAAGGAGCTGCTAGCAAGGGGCTACCAGAATACTGCCCCCAGGAGGGATAATTAGTTTTAGTATTGTTCATTTTCAATATTATGCATTGTACCTAGTACTTAAGTATCATCACGTATATGTGATGATATTATATATATTCTGTGATGAACTAATGAACAATTAATATATATATATATTATGAATTCCGTTTTCTATCTATTTTTGTATACTAATTTGTATCTAGCTGTTATCATCCACATATACAGAATGGAAAGCATATATACACACATTGAAACAGAACATATAAGAATGGAAAACAGAGTACACACATTGAAATAGAGCAATATTATGATTGCTATGAATACATAGCGATCCACATCGAAACGACTCAACAAAATAAAATGCGTCCATGAGACCTTGACCAGCCCTTGCCTACGGTAGCTCTTGGCTCTGCCTGAACTCATGCAGGCGTTCTTCCAAGCGGTCGACATGTTCGCGGTACATCTGGAGCGTGATCTCGAGCACCAAGTTGGCTATTTCATCGGAGATCACCAGCTCGAGGATGCGACGGCCATGTTCTTCTACTGCGCCCAGGTGGACACCTGGGCCAAGGAGGCGGTCGAGCCTACCAACTAGCGCGTTGGCATCGAGCGGGCCGCAGACAAGCTGAACGGCGCGACCCATGCGAATGGCGCGGCGGGCATCCGATGCAAGTACGGCGCGGTCGGCCTCTGGTGCAAGTACGATGCAGAGGGTCTCTGCCCACTCCTGGCGAGGAATGGGGGTACTGATGGGACATGTACCCAGCTGCGACGCCTTGTCGACAGCAGGCAAGCACCGATGGATCCGCTCTTGCTGTGCGGCGTGCCGCGCCTCTCGCTCTGCGGTGCTCCAATGGTCTCGTCGTGCGGTGAGCCATAGCCTATCAGCGCAGACGCGCCTAGCTTGCTCTGCGGCGCACCATCGATCATGTTGTGCGGTGAGCTGCAGCCTCTCGACGCTGACATGCCTATCTTGATCCGCGGCGCTGAAGCGCCATGCGCCAAGGGTTTACTCAACCCTGGCGATGACGCGCATCACGGCGTCGTCCATCACATTGCCAGGGAGCGCCTCAGCCTAGACGGGCCGTGGCGCCTTCTCGTTTTCCTCATCGACGAGGTTGATGGCGGAGGCGGCACTTTGGTGGGTTGGCATGCTTGGAAAAGGTGGATGTGCTACAGGTTGCGCTTGTTGCCTCTGTGCATCGCGCGCCACCTAGGTTTATGCGCAATATCGCTGGGTGGCGGGAAACAGGTGAGGAAATGGTGGTGTGTTCATAAAACGCCATCAATTAATGGAAACTTAGCATAGAAGGAACATCGAGCTAGCACAAGAAGTAGATGATGATCAGATGATCGTTTATCCTAGTTAATTATGCATGTAATAGTTTACTTTGGTGTGTGGAAATGTCATGTATGTACTAGCCACCTTTGTAATTGGATGTTTGCCGCGTATTACACACATCTTGTTTATGTGGAACGTTTCTGTTCTCTTGGCTCAACACAAACAGTTTATCGCAATGAACAGTATGCCGTATATCGCACACACCTTGATCTGGTTAACCGTTTCTTCTGTGTTGCCTAATCACAAACAGTTCATCCGAGTGAACTGTATGCCATATATCACACACACCTTCATCTGGCTGCCCGTTTCTGATGTTCCGCCTCATCACAAACAGTTCATCCGAGTGAACTGTATGCCGTATATCGCACATGCCTTCATCTGGCTGCCCGTTTCTGTTCTTCTTCCTCATTGCAAATAGTTAATTGAACTGAACTGTATGCCCTGCATCGCACATGCAACTAAAATCGGAACCGTGTTTGATGGCTCCACCATCGCAAATGTTTTGCATCTTTTTTTACGGCTATTTTACATCACCGTTTGTGATTAATGCATCGCACACAGTTTTGTCAAATGGTCTCTGATTGTAGTGTCGCGTTAGCAGCATCCTGCAGAGTGGCAAAGTGACTAGTAGCACAGTAATATGATAGTTTGATAGTAGTAGTAACATTAATAGTAGTAACAGTAATAGCAGTAACAGTTTTGTAGCAGTTGTGACAGTAGCAATAGCAATAGTAATTTAGCAAGAACAATATGTGGAAAACTTGTAGGCACTGGATCAGTGATTACGTTGGATAATATTCATCATATAGCAGTCATAACCTAGGGCGACAAAGAACTAGCTCCAGTTCATCAATATAATGTAGGCATGTATTCCGTAAATAGTCATACGTGCTTATGGAAAAGAACTTGCATGACATCTTTTGTCCTACCCTCCTGTGGCAGCGAGGTCCACAAGGAAACTAAGGGATATTAAGGCCTCCTTTTAATAGAGAACCGGAACAAAGCATTAACACATAGTGAATACATGAACTCCTCAAACTACGGTCATCACCGGAAAGTATCACAATTGTTGTCACCTTGGGGTTTACGGATCACAACACATAGTAGGTGCATATGACTTGCAAGATCGGATCACAAACATAGATATAATGGTGAAAACATAAACGGTTCAGATCTGAAATCATGGCACTCGGGCCCTAGTGACAAGCATTAAGCATAGCAAAGTCATAGCAACATCAATCTTAGAACATAGTGGATACTAGGGATGAAGACCTAACAAACTAACTCGATTACATGATGAATCTCATCCAACTCCTCACCGACCAGTAAGCCTACGAAGGAATTACTCACTCCTAGTGGGGAGCATCATGGAATTGGTGATGGAGGATGGTTGGTGATGACGAAGACCGAAGATTCCCCTCTCTGGAGCCCCGAACGGGCTCTAGATCTGGCCTCTCGACGAAGAATAGGAGGTGGCGGCAGCTCTGTATCGTAAAACACGATGAAACTTCCTCTCCTATTTTTTTCTCCAAAAATAGAATTTTATAGAGTCAGGATTAGGGTCAACGGAGCCTTGTGGGCCCCACTACCCACCAGGGCGCTAGAGGGAGGTGGCGCACCCTAGTGCCTTGTGGGCAGCTGGGGCCCCCCCTCAAGTGGGTCTTGGTTCCAATATTTTTTATTTATTAAAAAATAATTCTTCAAAAAGTTTCATCCGATTCCGAGAACTTTTATTTCTGCACAAAAGCAACACCATGGTAGTTCTGCTGAAACAGCGTTAGTACGGGTTAGTTTCATTCAAGTCATGCAAATTAGAGTCCAAAACAAGAGTAAAAGCGTTAGGAAAAGTAGATACGATGGAGACGTATCAACTCCCCCAAGCTTAACCCAGTGCTTGTCCTCAAGCAATTCGGTTGACATATATATGCTTTTGTTCTTGTTTACATATATATGCTTCAATAGCACCCAGGTTTTCAGCAAGCAATAACTCTTAGAAATCATATTCACTCATATCAATGGCATAATCAACTAGCGAGCAATAATAAAATATTTCAATTGCCAACACTTTGTCAAAACAATCATGATATAATATGACAATAATGGTATCTCGCTAGCCCTTTCTGAGACCGCAAAACATAAATGTAGAGCACCTCCAAAGTTCAAGCAGCGTCTAAACATTGTAATTCATGGTAGAAGAGATCCAGTCATGATGCATTCAACATTAACAATACACAATGCATGAGGATGACAATAGTGCTCTCAGGACTGGTGCTTGTTTGAGAAGGTGATGACTCAACAAAAAAGTAAAATAACATGAAAGTAAATAGATAGGCCCTTCGCAGAGGGAAGCAGGGATTTGTAGAGGTGCCAGAGCTCAAAGCTTAAATCAGTGATAAATATAATTTTGGGAGGTACACCCTTCCTGTCAATGTTACAACCAAGAGTTTTCGATATCTTCCATGCTAAACAAATTAGCGGCGGTTCCCAAGTGGTAAAAGTAAAGTTTACTCCCCCTCCACCAACAAACACAAGCCATGGCTAGCCGAATCCTCGGGTGCCCTCCATACCAACAACAGTCCGGGGAGGTTTTGTTTAATTATTTGTAATTTTTTATCATGGGACTGGGTATCCCTATTACCGGCCCCTCTCGTGCAAGGATGAGTGAATAAACACCCATCGTGAGAATAACCCACTTAGCATGGAAGATACTGACCACCCCTGTCGCTCCATGAGCAGTCCATGCACACAAAACAGAAGTTCATTTGAAAGTTGTGGCACATGCAAATTTACTTGGAACGGCAGGGTAATACCGCATATACGTAGATATAATGGACTCATATGGAATAACTTGGGTTTAAGGATTTTGATGCACAAGCAGTATTCCCGCTTAGTACAGGCGAAGGCTAGCAAATAGGTTGAAAAGAGGCCAGCTAGAGAGTGAAAATGATCATGAACATGCATCATGGACAATCAACATTGAATACTAGCATGAGTAGGATATAAACACCATGAACATAAATATTGTGGAGGCTATGTTGGTTTTGATTCAACTACATGCGTGAACATGCGCCAAGTCAAGCCACTTGAAACATTCAGAGGAGGATACCATATCATCATACTACATCACAATCATTTTAATGCATGATGACACCCAAGATAAATCATTATCCACTCCTAGCTACTTAAGCATGGCATGAGCAACTATAATCTCTAATTGTCATTGCAAACATGTTTAATCATAATAAGCTGAATCATGGATACTGAGTTAAACTTATTTACAAAAAAAAAAACAAGTTGAGTTCATACCCACTTTTCCTTGCCACCGTCACTTCATATATCGTCATTATTTCCTTTCACTTGCATGACCGAATGATATGAAAATAATAATAGTGCAAGAGTGCCGTGCACTAAGCTGGAATCTGCAACAATTTATTCAGAGGAGAAGACAAAATAATATTGTCTTTTTATTAGATCAACAACAATGCATATGAGAGCCACTTAATATTTTCATCGTGGTCTTCTTCTTGGTATGACTCAACAAAGCAAAAGAAAAAGAATTTTAGAGAAACACACTGAAATATTCTTGGAGTTTTTGATTTTTCTCAATGAAAGAAAATGAAAGAAAAATGAAAACAAGAAAAACTATTTACACGGGAGAGCTCCCAATAAACGAAAGAAGAAATAGGAAATCCTTTTGGGTTTTCTTTTACTACTACAACTAAATTAAACTAGAAGGAAAACTAAAAAGAAGCAAGAGATATTTTTGGATTTTCTCAAAGTTTTTCAAACACACAAGAAGTAAGGGAGAAAATAAAAATTAACATGGGTAATACAATGAAAAAGTATTCATGCCGACAACTGGAATGAAATGTGTGGACATGAATATAATGTCGATGGAAATACGTACTCCTCCAAGCTTAGGCTTTTGGCCTAGCTTGGGATTCACCATCCATGGCCTAGATAATAGTCAGAGTGATAACTCACGGAGACTCTTGGTGCGGCCTCCTCAGCCCGTCGAGCAGCCTCGATTACCGCATTGTACTCGCAGGCCTCGATCTCAAGAATGTAATATCTTCTTTTAATGTGATAATCAAAGAGAGCAGGTGCAGGCAAAATAACAGGCACAAAGGTTTTTTTTATTGAACATCAAGTTGTAATTATAGTTAGTGGTTGTAGGCTTAAGGAACTTACGGCGCTTCATGGCCTCAAAGTCTAAGTACTGAGTAGGTAAGATGGGATCATTACGCAAAGGTGACACACCTAGCTCCTTAGCTACCCGAGAGGCATAAATCCCACCATAAAAGTAGCCACTATTAGCATTGCGTTGCAACCTCCGTGCAACTATTGCTCCAAGATTATAATGTTTAATTCCTGTCAGAGCAGTGTATATGAGGCTCAAGTCAGGGGCACATAGTGTGCTGCTATATTGTTTGCCCACGACGCATTTGCCACTCAAGAGCGCAAAGTAATGAATTGATGGAAAATGTAAACTTTTTATTCTTGCTTGCGTCACTCCTCTATCCTCACCATAACAGAGACTAGTTAAAAAGGACTCATAATCAGATTTTGGTGGTTCATCAAGTGAGCCCCAATATGGAATTTTGCAGGCAACACAGAAAACTTCTAGAGGCATGGTGAAGTCATGATCATAAAGGCTAAATGAAACTCTAGATTCATGAGAGTGATATTTAAATTTCTTGGTGAACATTTGGGTGAGGTTGAGATGTTGAATGCACTTATCTGTGATGAAGGGAGCAAGCTTGGTGTTGTGAACATATTGCTCAAATTCTTCCTTGATACCCTCTCCTACCATGAACTCGTTACACAGCCATAGGCATGATTTAGTCTCGGTATCCCGCATCGAGCTTTCACTAGGCTCAATATAGGACTGTCTTATTGAGCTCTCACTCGATGATGCTCCCGAGGACCTCCTCCTCGAAGAACTCCTAAAGAGGTCCATTTTTATTTACGAACAATTTCTAAAAAAAATTGGGACGCAAATTTTTTGTCAACAAAACTTCACAAGATTGAAAGCAACTACTCATAAGTATGTCTAGAGGCTATATCAAGCATTGAAACTACTTGGGACTCAAAGAATTCAACATGCAAGCTCATTTATAGTAGCACCAAGAGTAGCTAATTACTCAAAATATAAACCACTAGAACAAAAACTAATTGGAGCAATGGAGGAGTCACATACCAAGTAGCAATCCCCCAAAAAAAAATCAGAAACAGAGCTTCGAGCAAAGAGATCAAAATCCACGGGTTTGAGAGCAAGAACATGAGAGAGAGAGAGCAAGTGTGATTTTTTCTGGAGGTAGGTGGTGAAGTGAGCTAAAGGGATAAGTGTGGGGGGCCACATGGGGCCCACTACCCACCAGGGCGCGCCTAGGGTAGTTGATGCACCCTGGTGCCTTGTGGGCACTAGGGGCACCCCCCCTGTGATGTTATTTGCACCACAAATTCTTAAATATTCGGAAAAATAATAATGTTAAAATTTTAGGTCATTCTGAGCACTTTTATTTTTGACCACTTTTTTTATTGCATGAAAAAAAAATCAGAAAACAGGAATAACATGGCATTTTATTTTATATTACTAATAAAAACAGAAAACAAAAGTTAGGGACAGAAGATTGTGCTCACTAAATTCATCGACCACATGCCTCTCGAAAACAATCCATTAATAAGGTTGATCAAGTCTTATTAATAATCACTTTCGATTAACATGGACCCAAAGAACTTTCGTAAAACACTAAGTTACCTCAACGGGAATATGCATATCCCCAACAATAAGTATTTCATTTTTTTTTTGGTAGTAGGTCGAGGGAGTTGAAAACTTCCAATAGTAACTGTCAGAGATTTTTCAATAACATTAATACCATTCACTTGAAATTGTTTCTTCGGAAAGTGCACCGTATGCTCACTACCATTGATATGAAAAGTGACTTTGCTTTTATTGCAATCAATAATAGCCCCTGCATTGTTCAAAAAGGGTCTACCAAGGATAATCGACATGTTGTCATCCTCGGGCATCTCAAGTATAACAAAGTCTGTTAAGATAGTAACATTTGCAACAACAACGGGCACATCCTCACAAATACCAATAAGTATGGCAGTTGATTTGTCAGCCATTTGCAATGATATTTCAGTAGGTGTTAGTTTATTCAAATCAAGTCTTTTATATAGAGAGAAAGGCATAACACTAACACCAGCTCCTAAATCACATAAAGCAGTTTTGACATAATTTCTTTTAATAGAGCATGGTATAGTTGGTATTCCTGGATCTCCAAGTTTTTTAGGTACTCCGTCCTTAAAAGAATAATTAGCAAGCATGGTCGAGATTTTAGCTTCAGCTATTTTTCTTTTATTAGTGACAATCTCTTTCATGTATTTAGCATAAGGCGCCATCTTTAAAATATCAGTCAAGCGAGTACGCAAAAAGACTGGCCTAAGCATTTCAGCAAAGTGTTCAAATTCTTCATCATCTTTTTTCTTATATGGTCTAGGTGGAAAGGGCATGGGTTTTTGCACCCATGGTTCTCTTTCTTTACCATGTTTTCTAGCAACAAAGTCTCTCTTATCATAACGTTTATTTTTAGGTCGTGGGTTATCAAGATCAACAGTTGGTTCTATCTCAACATCATTATCTGGTTCTTTATCATTTTCTAGTTGAGCATCTATATGAACATCATTATCATTTTCATTATCACTAGGTGGATGTTCATTACCAGATTGAGTTTCAGCATCAGAGATAGAGACATCATTGTTATTTTCAAAAGGTTTTTCTACTTCAGGTTCTCTAGAAGTATGCAAAGTCCTATCATTTTTCTTTTTCTTCTTCCTTTTAGAGGTACTAGGTGCACTAGTATTAATTCTTTGAGAGTCTTATTCAATTATTTTAGGGTGTCCCTCAGGATAAAGTGGCTCCTGAGTCATTTTACCTCCTCTAGTTGCTACTCTAACAGCATAATCATTCATATTATTGTTCATTTCACTAAGCAATTATTTTTTAGATTTGGCAAGTTGTTCTAATTGGGTTTGGACCATAGAGGCATATTTTCCTACACCTCTAACATCATTAGTGATTCTAAATAACAAGTCACACAAGCGAGCAATCATATCAAAATGTTGTTTCAACTATTTCATAACATATGCATTGAAGTGATCTTGTTTCAGGATATAATTATCAAATTCATATAAGCATTGACTAGGAGTTTTATTGTAACGGATGTCACCTTCATCAAACTTTAATAAAGAATTTACCTCTACCACCGGTGGTGGTGCTGTATCAAGCCCATGTATTTCTTCAATAGGTGGTAAATTCTTAACATCTTCAGCTTTAATACCTTTTTCCTTCATACATTTCTTTGCCTCTTGCATATCTTCAGGACTGAGAAATAAAATACCCCTCTTCTTTGGAGTGGGTTTAGGCTGTGGTTCAAGAAGTTTCCAATCATCATAATTCTTTAATATATTATTAAATAATTCCTCAGCTTGTTCAACGGTTCATTCCTTGAAAACACAACCAGCACAACTATCTAGGAAATCCCTAGAAGCATCGGTTAGTCCATTATAGAAGATATCAAGTATTTCATTTTTCTTAAGAGGATGATCAGGCAAAGCATTAAGTAATTGGAGAAGCCTCCCCCAAGCTTGTGGGATACTTTCTTCTTCAATTTGCATAAAGTTCAATATTTGCTGTAAGGCAACTTGTTTCTTATGACCAGGAAAATATTTTTCAGAGAAGTAATAAATCATATCCTGGGGAGCATCATGGAATTGGTGATGGAGGATGGTTGGTGATGGAGGATGGTTTTTCTGAAGAAAGCATAATGAAAGAAAAGCGAAAATGAGAAAAACTATTTACACGGGAAAGCTCCCAACAAGCATAAGAAGAACGAGAAATATTTTTGGCTTTTCTTTTAATACTACATCTAATTAAACTAGAAAGAAAAACTAAAAAGAAGCGATCGATATTTTTGGGGTTTTATCAAAGTTTTCCAAACACACAAGAAGGAAGCAAGAAAAATAAACTAGCATGGATTATACAATGAAAAAGTATGAATACCGACAACTGGAACGAATGTGTGATGCATGAATGTAATGTCGGTGAGAAATACGTACTCCCCCAAGCTTAGGCTTTTGGCCTAAGTTGGTCTATGGCAACGGCTGGCCGGGGCGATATCCAAAGTCATAGTTGGGGTTGAACTTGATTGCAGCTGCCACCGCTTGGCGGGCTGCCTCATTGTGGCGAGCGGTCTCCCTCGCCCTCCCGTACTCATCTGCCTCCTCCCTAAGTATGAAATATCTCCATTTTACCTGAAAGTCAAAGAAGGCAGGAGCGGGAAGCATAATATGGATGATGTGGCGCCTGTAAAAGATTAGTCTATACTGAAAAGGCAATTCGTCCCTCTCAAGGAACTAGAAACGCTCCATAGCGGCATAATCAAGAAAAGCAAGTGGTAACTGAGTGTCATCTTCTCTTATAGGGACCCCAAGATAATCAGCTAAACAAGTAGCATAAATTCCACCAAAGAAATCTCCATCTAAGGCATTATTATGAAACCGACGTGCAATGATAGCCCCCAAATTATATTGTTTATCATTCATTATTGCGCTCTTGAGAACACTCAAATCGGAAGCGCATAGGTGGCTATGGTCATGTTTACCATTGATGCATCTACCTATAAAGAGAGCAAAATAATCTATAGCAGGAAAGTCAATGCTCCCTATAGTAGCATGTGTTATGGTTCTAGTTTCACCCATAGTGATGCTGGCAAGGAATTCTATGCAATCAGATTTACGAGGTTCAGTATAGCCCCATTGAAGAATTTTGCAGGCTTCATTAAATTCTTCAAGGTCCATGCTAAATGATTTATCATAGAGATCAAATAAAACTGAATGTCTATTACAATGGACTAAATACTTAAATCTCCGCACAAAAGAATTAGTGAGGTTGTTATATTGCAAGCACTTATTTGACAAGAAGTCCGTTAGGCCAGCGTTGTGCACGTACATATCAAATTCTTCCTTGAAACCTGCACGAGTCATGAAATGATCCGACGGCCATTCGCAAGGTTGCACTAGTGCTTCCCGCAGTGGTTCAAGGTCCGGCTCACGCATCGCAAGCCTTGGGGCTTTCTTTTTCGAGGAACCACCTTGGAACATCTTCCTAAACATTTTCTTCCTCTGAAAATTTCTGAAATTTTTAGTGACTCAAAATAAAAGTGAACAAAACTCAACAAAATCGATAGCAACTACTCCTACAAGTGTATAGAGGCCATATCATGCACCAAAACTAGTTTTAACCATATAAATTTGACATGCAAGCTCAAGAACATGGTCACCAAATAATAAACCCCTAGAACAAAAACTAATTGGACCATTGGAGGAGTCACATATATACCGGTGAGTGATCCCCCAAAACAGTTTCGGAAATAGAGTTCCGAGCAAGGAGATCGAAAAATGGCAGCAAGATGAGCAAGAACACGGGTTTGAGCAAGAGGATGATTTTTTCTAGAGGAAGAAGAAGTGCATGGGTGGCAGCAATAAGTGAGGGGGGCTACGTGGGCCCCACAAGCCTGCTAAGCACGCCCAGGGGGTGGGCGCACCCTGTGAGCTTGTGGCTCACAGGTGCAACCCCCCGTGGTGTGTTCAGTACCAATATTTTTCAAATATTACAGAAAAATCATATTAAATTTTTAGGGCATTTGGAGAACTTTTATTTTCTAGTCATTTTTTATTGCACGAATAATTTAGAAAACTATAAAATAATAGTATTTCTAGTTTATTAGTTCTAAATAATTGAAAGTAAAAAGTGGGTACAGAAAGTTCTGTTTACTAAATTCATCCATCACATGCCCGTCAAAAGGAATCCATTAATAAGGTTGATCAAGTCTTATTAACAAACTTCTTCCGAGTGACATGAAATCGGAGAATTTTCGTATAACACTAGGTTACCTCAACAGGGATATGCATGTCCCCAACAATAAGAATATCATATTTCTTTTTGACAGTAGGAATAGAGAATTCAAAACCTCTAATAGTGATTGTTGAAATTTTTCCAATAGAATTGATACTATTCACTTGAGGTTGTTTCTTCGGAAAGTGTACCGTATGCTCATTACAGTTAATATGAAAAGTGACATTGCCTTTATTGCAATCAATAACAACCCCTGGAGTATTAAAAAAGGGTCTACCAAGGATGATTGACATACTGTCGTCCTCGGGTATATCAAGAATAACAAAGTCCGTTAAGATAGTAACATTTGCAACTACGACATGTACATCCTCGCAAATACTGATGGGTATAGCAGTTGATTTATCATCCATTTGCAAAGAGATTTCAGTTGGTGTCAACTTATTCAAATCAAGTCTTCGATACAAAGAGAAAGGCATAACACTAACACCGGCTCCTAGATCACATAAAGCAGTTCTAACATAGTTTCGTTTAATGGAGCATGGTATAGTTGGTATTCCTGGGTCTCCTAGTTTCTTTGGTATTCCACCCTTAAATGTATAATTAGCAAGCATGGTGGAAATTTCAGCTTCCGGTATCTTTCTTTTATTTGTAACAATATGTTTCATATACTTAGCATAAGGAGACATTTTCAGAATATCTGTCAAACGAAGATGCAAAAAGACAGGTCTAAGCATTTCAACAAAGCACTCAAATTCTTCATCATCTTTATTATTTGAAGATTTAGGAGGTAAGGGCATGCGTTTCTGAACCCATGGTTCTCTTTCTTTACCATGTTTCCTAGCAATGAAGTCTCTCTTATCATATCTTTTATTCTTAGGTTGTGGGTTATCAAGATCAACAGCAGGTTCTATTTCCACATCATTATCATTACTAGGTTGAGCATCAACATGAACATCATCATTATAATTATTACTAGGTTCATGTTCATCACATGGTTGAGTTTCAGCATCAGAGATAGAAATATCATTTGGGTTTTCAGGTGTGTCTACAGTTGGTTCACTAGAAGCCTGCAAAATCCTATTATCTTTCTTTTTCTTTTTAGAAGGACTATGTGCATCAGCATTAATTCTTTGAGAGTCTTGTTCAATTCTTTTAGGATGACCTTCAGGATACAAAGGTTCCTGAGTAATTTTACCACCCCTAGTCATAACTCTAACAACATGATCATTCATCTTATTGTTCATCTCATTAAGCAAATCATTCTGTACTTTGAGGACTTGTTCTACTTGAGTTTTTACCATGGAAGCATGTTTACTAACACCCTTGAGATCATTAATAGTTCTCAACATATAGTCACTCAAGCGTTCAATCATATAAGCATTTCGTTCCAATTGTCTACTAACATATGCATTGAAGTTTTCTTGTTTGGCAATAAAGTTATCAAATTCATCCAAGCATTGACTAGAAGATTTAGTATGACGAATATCACCTTCAGCAAATCTATAGAGAGAGTTTACCTCTACTATCTGTGTCGGGGCATTAAGACCATGTATTTCTTCAATAGGTAGTAAATTCTTAACATCTTCAGCTTTAATACCTTTTTCTTTCATAGATTTCTTTGCCTCTTGCATATCTTCAGGACTGAGAAATAGAATACATCTCTTCTTTGGAGTTGGCTTAGGCGGTGGTTTGGGAAGAGTCCAATCATTATCATTCCTCAATATATTATTCAATAATTCTTCAGCTTGTTCAAAAGTTCGTTCCCTGAAAACACAATCGGCACAACGATCTAGGTGGTCCCTAGAAGCATCGGTTAGTACATTATAAAAATATCAAGTATTTCATTTTTCTTGAGAGGATGATCAGGCAAAGCATTAAGTAATTGGAGAAGCCTCCCACAAGCTTGTGGGAGACTCTCTTCTTCAATTTGCACAAAGTTAAATATTTCCTATAGAGTAGCTTGTTTCTTATGAGCAGGAAAATTATTTTCAGAGAAGTAATATATCATATCCTGGGGACTACGCACACAACCAGGAGCAAGAGAATTATACCATGTCTTAGGATCACCCTTTAACGAGAAAGGAAACAACTTAAGAATATAGTAATAACGAATTTTTTCCTCATGAGCAAATAGGGTGGCTATATCATTCAGTTTAGTAAGATGTGCCACAACAGTCTCAGCTTCATAACCATGGAAAGGATCAGATTCAACCAAAGTAATTAAACCAGGATCGACGGAGAATTCATAATCCTTACCCGTAACAAAGATAGGTGAAGTAGCAAACTTAGGATCATATTTCATTCTAGCATTCAAAGATTTTTCTTTCATCTTGACTAGTAAATTCTTAAGATCATGTATATCCTTACAAGCAAGAAAGTCTCTAGCTACCTCTCCATCCATAACATACCCCTCAGGTATAACAGGCGATTCATATCTAGGGTAATCCGGTCTATTAGGTGTATCAAAATCTTCAGTTTCAATAATTTCATCACTTTCAGAAATCTCATTAGTTTCAGCATTCTCAATTTCTTTAGCTTTAGCAAGTTATTCATCAAGAAATTCACCTAGTGGCACAGTCTTATCAAGCAAAGTACTAGCATCATTATCAGCATCTTTCATAGCAGAAGTAGCATCATCAATTACTTGCGACATATCTGGATTAATAGCAGGTGGTGGTGTCGCAAGCTTACTTAAAACAGAAGGCGAATCAAGTGCAGAGTGTGATGGTAGTTCCTTACCTCCCCTTGTCATAGAGGGAACGATCTTGGTTCTAGTATCTTTAAGATTCTTCATAGTGATCAATAGATATAAATCCCAAGTGACTCAGCAAATAGATCTATGCTCCCCGGCAACGGCGCCAGAAAAAGGTCTTGATAACCCACAAGTATAGGGGATCGCAACAGTTTTCGAGGGTAGAGTATTCAACCCAAATTTATTGATTCGACACAAGGGGAGCCAAAGAATATTCATGAGTATTAGTAGTTTAGTTGTCAATTCAACCACACCTGGAAGAATTAATATCTGCAAGAAAGTATTTAGTAGCAAAGTAGTATGGAAGTAACGGTAATAGTGGCAATAGTAACAGTAACAGTTTTGTAGTGATTCTAACAGTAGCATGGCAAAAGTAACTTAGCAAAAATCAATATGTGAAAAGCTCGTAGGCATTGGATCAGTGATGGATAATTGTGTTGGATAATATTCATCATGCAGCAGTTATAACCTAGAGCGACGCTCAACTTGCTCCAATTCATCAATGTAATGTAGGCATGTATTCCGTATATAGTCATACGTGCTTATGGAAAAGAACTTGCATTACATCTTTTGTCCTACCCTCCCGTGGCAGCGGGGTCCATAAGGAAACTAAGCGATATTAAGGCCTCCTTTTAATAGAGAACCGGAACAAAGCATTAGCACTTAGTGAATACATGAACTCCTCAAACTACGGTAATCACCGAAAAGAATCCCAATTATTGTCACCTTGGGGTATGCGGATCATAACACGTAATAGGTGTGTATAACTTGCAAGATAGGATCAGGAACACACACACACACACACATATATATATATATATATATATATATATATATATATATATATATATATATATATATATATATATTCATGAAAACATATTAGGTTCAGACCTGAAATCATGGCACTCGGGCCCTAGTGACAAGCATTAAGCATAGCAAAGTCATAGCAACATCAATCTTAGAACACAGTGGATACTAGGCATCAAGCCATAACAAAACTAACTCAATTACATGATAAATCTTATCCATCCCATCACCTTCCAGCAAGCCTACGAAGGAATTACTCACTCCCGGTGGTGAGCATCATGAAATTGATGATGGAGGAAGGTTGATGATGACGACGGTGTCGATTTCCACCCTCCGGAGCCCCGAACGGACTCTAGATCAGCCCTCCTGATGAAGAACAGGAGGTGGCGGTGGCTTCGTATCGTGAAACACGATGAATCCTTCTCTCTAATTTTTTTCTCCATGAATAGGTATATATGGAGTTGGATTTAGGGTTGCCGGAGGTCTAAGGGGCCCACAAGCTCACCAGGCGCGCCTTGGGGGGTGGGCGCGTCCCCTGAGCTTGTGGCTCCTGGGTGGCCCCCCTGTGGTATATTTTTTCACCAGTATTTTTTATATCTTCCACAAAAATTCTCCGTAAATTTTCAGGTCAATCTGAGAACTTTGATTTATGCACAAAAACAACACCATGGCAATTCTGCTGAAAATAGCATCAGTCCGGGTTAGTTCCATTCAAATCATGCAAATTAGAGTCCAAAACAAGGGCAAGAGAGTTTGGAAAAGTAGATACGATGGAGACGTATAATTGTGCGCAGCAGCAACAGTACATGATGCCTCACCCGGTGGTGGCAGGGCCCACCACCATGGCTCCGTTCCGTCGTGACTCGTCGGTCGCCACAAAATCTGGCCAGCCGCCGCCCGTGCGGGTGGCGGCAGGGGCCACGTGTCGGCTGGCGCACCTGCCGCCACTATAAAGGAAGAAGTTCGCACCTGGGCCAACGCGGGTGCTAAGAGCATCTACAGCCGGGTACCCCAAACCTGCCTCAAACGCCCGGGCGGCTCACCCGGTCACTGGCCGGTCACGATTTTTTGACCCAGACGGCCCCCTCAAATGATCCTCAAACACCCGGGCTAACCGGCACCCCTCATATCCAGCCCAAATATGGAGCCCCCGGGCACACCCGCCACATCAAACTGACGGCGGGGTCCCACGCAGAAACGCCCGGAAACCCGGCGGTCCGAACCTCGTCTCCTTCGTCGGACCGGTGACGCCGCGGGGCGCCGCTCCGGTGAGCCGCATAGTACCTAGCCCGGCTATTTAAATTTGAGGCGTGGCCGATCACTGTCCGTAGGCGTTTGAGGGGCCGGATTTGCAAAGTCCGGTTGTAGATGCTCTAAGGCCTAAGCAAGAGCATCTACAGCCACGCGTCCGCGGGCTGTGATCGGGCACTCCTCAAATTAGCACAACTACATTCGGACATCTCATACTAGATTCTCAAATACATACAAAAGCATGCAAACAATAAAACCTATATAGTGAGTAGAGATTTAGCTACTCCTCGTCAAATATGTCGACAATCTCCGTGCCCGGCTCCGGCAGCATGGGCGGTAGATGCAACTCCCAAGACTCCGGCTACTCCGCTCTGGCCTCCTCCTCCTCTATCTCCGCATCAAGTTCGGCGAAGAGCGCGTCGGACGCCGTCTGCTCCTGCCAGAGGAACTGTCGGTTGGCCTCCACGTAGGTGTCATCCTGGATGGACTCCAGGATGACATGCTTGTTGGAGATATGCCCTAGAGGCAATCATGTATGATGATATTTCCTATGTGTTTATGAATAAAGATAGTCCTTGGACACTATCAATGATGTGTATCAACAAGTACGTGACTTGTTTGTGGGACTATGCATTGTATGATGACTGTCCTAAAAGGTCCCTAATCGAAAGGGTTGTGTGGACGCGCATCTGACTATACTAGCATATGACACGGTCGATGGCTTGGTCTCACTAGCCATGGAGCATTGGATGCTAACCGGATAATATGGACTCGGAAGGATCTGGTCGGATTCGACGTAGTCGGATCCGAGTTGAGATAAGGTACGAGTCGGACAGACCCAACTATGAGATGCAGCGATATGTCATCTGTGAGTCTCTAGTACAACATACGTTCTATGTCCTAAGACCTGAGCTGGCGCATGTAATTGGGATGGTGACAGACTTGCTTTGGGCCAACCAAATGCTACTCCGTGACTGGGTAGTTATAAAGGTAGGTTTCGGGCTTGTCCAGACCCATGCTGCGAGACATGGCTGAGCAAGATGGGATTTGCCCCTCCGATCAGGAGAGATATACTCTGGGCCCCTCGTGTGATCTGACCAAGATAGGCATGGCCATGCGATTAGGATTATGAGATAATCCGGTTAGTGGTCGGCATCACTGGTACGAGAAAGAGGTCGGGCTAGCACAAGGATGATAGACTCGCCTTGAGCCCGACAACATATATCGTGTGGCAAAGGGAACAGAAAGTGTGATGTAGAGGTTCGCCTAACCAGCTTCATCGGACACTTGGAGTCGGCATGCGTTGCTAGAGGCCGCTACCGACTAGCCAAGTCGGATGTGATCTGACTCGCGATCAAGTGAACAAGAAGCTAAGGGGTCGCGGCCTTAAGGGAGGGAACCTGTGAGGCCTTGTTCGACTCCATGAGTCAGAAGTGATCCTACTCGGACTCAGATCCAGGCCGAACAGATTATGGGCTTTAGGGTCCGTGCGAGGCCCAAGTGTTGAGCCCGCGATGGACGCCTATATAAAGTGGGGGTGCGGCACACTCATTCGGTTGATCGCTTCGGGCTATCACTAGGATTTGGATGTGTTGCGAATAGCCACCTCCACTCGTCGCCGACTGTGTGATCGGACCTAGCAGTCCACCGCACGGTGTTCCTCCTGCATGCGCGGATACCATTAGAGGCGGTGCACCTGCGCCGCTCCGGCGAACTTGTATGTGGGATCCAATGACTGGCTATTCGAGGGAGATCGGACGAGGAGGAGACGATCCACGCTGACGCGCTGCCCCAACTCTTCTTCCGCTGCACGACACTGCACGTCTAGTGGTAACGATCTGTGGTCCATCTCCCGTAGCATGTTCTTGGTTGTTCTGCGCGTAGGAAATTTTTATTTGCAGTCGACGCACCCTACCGTAGATCCCAATAGTGGTATCAGAGCCTCTGCTATAGGATTTGGATTCAGATCATATGCATATTAGATATGTGGAGGTGGCAGATGAGATATGTTGTCGTTTATGAGATCGGCTATGTGCACGGTTGATGAGATCAATTGCACATGGGGATCGCTGAGGCTATGTTTTCTGTCAATAGGGATCGATGAGGTCGTGACACAACCTACCCCTACCAGTCGGTATCCGCCATCGGGGTTAACAGTGAAACGTAAATCCGAATCGGATTCGCGATGATCGATAAGATCGGTCAGATCAGAAAATTCAGCAGGACCGCCGTGTGCGTAGCGCCTTGTATTTCGTACACGATCACTCAAACCGGTAGAATGCGATTCTATGCATAACTTTATTTTGCAGGGTTTGATGTGAATAGTATGGCTCATGTGTATGTGATGCATGTGTGTAAATTATACATGGCCTGCGTGCCATGTTTGTCAGCCGGCAAGAGCCAAAGTGCTGTCATTATAATGTATAACGACCTGCGTGTCGACTCATGACTATGTAAAATTCATTACTAGTTGTAGTAGTTCGATAATAGAGACCATGTTGGTGGCCTGGCGTCCCGGCATGATAAACAAGATGGATTTCCTAGATGGTCATCGGAGTCGGAGCCGACCTGGAAGAATATCCATGAAGGAGCCATACTATTTCACAATATATGTTTATTTGTGATTGTTATGCTTCTTGTTTTCTATGCATGTTAGAATGATAGAAAGATCCCTCATTAATATCAAGCAATTTGCCATTCCCGATGTTGCACCTTCGCACGTCAAGTACGTCTAGTGGTGGGCTCATAAAATTGGGGTGCTACTAGGTGTCCTTCAACTGAAGGGTTCGTGTCGGACACGGACATGCACTACATCAGGTTAACTTGACAAGGCTATCAAAACGGTTTTGGGCCTTGTGGCAAAGAAGGTTGGGGGCCGGGGTATGAGATACCTTCCCGACCGACAGGAGTCGTATAGAGATACGATTAGCAAGGAGTTGCTTACCGGATAGGCATGTTGTCTAGCAGTGATGCTAAAGCTCACTAGTCGCATGTGCTAGTCGGATCTTGAATCACCGAGAGTTTGCGGAGGGATACTGACTTCAGTGGGAGTATTTCTGTTTAGGCCTGAATTACTCTACAAAAACACATTGCTTAGTAATTGCATATTTTCTGTTGTAGATTAATGGCACCACCTGCTTAACCCAACCTTGCATTGAAATCAATTCTGGAAAAGGATAAACTGAATGGAACAAACTTTACCACCTGGTATAGAAATTTGAGAATTTTTCTCAAGCACGATAAAAAGGAACATGTTCTAGAGGATCCACTTCCAGAGGAACCTGCTAAGAATGCTAATGCCACAACCAAGAATGCCTACCAGAAACTCGTTGATGAATCAACAGAGATCAGCTGTCTGATGCTGGCTTGTATGGAGGCTGATTTGCAATAGCATTTCAAAAATGTTGAGGCTTACGATATGATCGAGAGTCTCAAGAGCATGTTTTAGACACAGGCTAGGACCGAAAGGTTCAACATCTGGCGATCCTTGATGGATTGCAAGCTGAAGGAAGGTGATCCACTGAGCCCACATGTGATCAAGATGATCGGATACGTGCAAGCTTTGGATCGGTTGGGCTTCCCGCTCTTGGATGAGCTGGCTACTGATGCAGTTCTGGGTCCTCTTCCGCCCAACTATGGGACGTTCATCTCGAACTATCATATGCATGGCATGGCACTACAAAAAAATACACTTCTGTGATGATACGTGTTTGTCACAGTAGGTCATGTTTGCTGTCATGCATGTACATCCATGACAATTTTATGACAAAATCAAGATAGTCCTACCTGTGCTGTCGTAGAAGTGTTCCATGACAATACCAAAATTATCATCACGGAAGTGTCCACTTCATAAATGGTGCGTCATGGAAATGCTTTCGTCAAGGGTAGCCAACACGTTTCATCCACCGTAACGGGTCGTCGTTAAGCTATCGGGTTCCGGTTTGGATCCGATAACCCGTTAACAGCCCGGACCAATGGGGATTTTCAACGTGTAAAATCATCATTGGCTGGAGGAAACACGTGTCGGCTCCTCGGTGGGCCAGATGTCGTCTGTCCAATGGAGGAGACGTGCCTACGATATGTTGACACATGGTAGGGCCCAACAGAGGCCCATATAGGTTAAAAAGGCCGGCCCAGTCAAAGGCCCGTAGTGTTTACTCACGTACTAGTGGGCTAGCCCACTAACGGCCAGTTTAAACATGGCCCATTTACGGCCCGAAGACAGATCTGGCCCGTTAATTGTTCGCCAAATATTTGGGCCCAATTACGGCCCAGTAACATTTCGGCCTATTGGAGGCCTGATGTAGACATGGGCCCATTTCAGCCCGGTGTGTCTTTCGGCCTGGGAATGGCCCGTGCTGCCCATGGGCCATATATGGTCTGACGCGACATCCGGCCCACTAACGGCCCGTGATCAAGGTGGCAACAGTCTCGCCCAACATGACTTTCGGCCTGTTAAAGGCCTGTCGTATAATTCGGCATGTTGATGCCTTTACTAAGCTTTCGGCCTCTTAAAGGCCCATGATATCAGTGGGCCAACTAAGGCCCGAGATATGTTTTGGCCTGGTAATGGCCCGTCATATAACTGGGCCAATAATGGCCCGGTCTACATTTCAGCCTGCTGAAGGCCCGTCGATGACTAGTGAAAATTGAGGCCCAACATGCATTTCGCCCTGCTAAAGGCCCTTGGTTTCTTCTCTGCCATAACAGGCCAGCAGAATATTCAGCCTGTTAATGGCCCAAAGCTACATGGGCCCAACTAAGCGCTGGGTCCACTAAAGGCCCAACTAAACTTTGGGCCGAATATAGGCCCGTGTAAGTTGTGGGCCTGGCGCAATGTGTGAAGGCCCCAATGGCCTTTCAGGCCCAAGAAAGTTGCAGGCCGGACCAATTGTGGCCCGCTAAAATGTAGGCCCATTAGATGCGAATGTTTCGGCCCGGTCGACTACATCAGATTTTCGCCTTTTTTTCAGAGAGCGAATGATGGCATATATTTTAACTAGTAGGAATTAAGAACAAACCTACTCTATACAATAAAGAAATTACGGCATAGTGACTTAGAATAAACCTACACAATACAATAAAGGATTTATGGTATATTACATCCACTGGGCATCGAAGTTTGCCACCAGTGATCATAAAGTGCAACGAAGAAGCAGATTACAAAAACTGGGCGCCATTGCAGCGTAACAAAATAATACTAAACCAAGACCACTTCCAAGACAGTTCAAGAAAGGTTAGCCTTGCGTGGGAACTGCTGCGCAAGCAGCTGAGCAAGGCTGTGAGACCAGCCTAGCATGTCGGTCATAGCTTCAAGGTGTAACTGTTTAGCAATGAGGTTCTCATTGGTGTTCTCCGCGATCTTTCTTAGAGATAGGACTTCAAGTCGAAGTTGAGTTGCAGAATGCCTTTCTGCTAGAACTTGGGACTGAAGAAGTCGAACTGATTCAAACAGTGAATTCTATGAGCTTGTCTAACTGCTAGTCTCAACTAACTTGAACACTACATCAAGACATGACTTTGGGGATGTCTCGTGTAACACCCTGGATTTTTGCCCATTTTCTTTTTCTTTTGATTTTGGTTTGGTTTTGCTTTTCAGTGGCTTAGTGGTTTTGAAACCTGGAGAGATCACCTTTGAATCCTCTCCCAAGTGGCTTGTCAACCTCAAAATCATCTCAAGACCTTTCCATTTCCATCTTGCACCAATCCCAATATTCTTTTCCTTGGGGATATTCCTTTTTCCATTAAAGGAATAACCCTATTTGCCTTGGGTTGTGAAGCAACCCACATTTCTATCATTCCAAAGATTCCCAAATAATTATCATAAATTTCTTGGGTCATATCTCCCTCAGATATGTCAAAACCCTTCCTTGCCATGTTCAAAAATATTCCACCAAAATTCCTTTTCTGATTCTGCCCTAGCTGTCCAGTTGAGAAGCAAGTACCTTATTTATTTGCTTCCTTGCTCTCAAACTTTTTGTGCACTATTTACCATCCATATCATTGCCTCATGACAAAATTCAACTCAATTTGGCTAGTAAATATTTCTTGGCAAATTTCCAAAGTTTCTGGTCAACTGGAAGCTTTGTGAAGGAAGTACTAGCTAGGAGCATCCAACTGAGTTCAAATTTTGCAAGCATCTTCATATACTCAAATTAACACTCTCCACAAAATTTGAGCATCATACATTCAACTATGTGAGCACAGAATCAAATCTTTGCTTCTGGTCATATTTTTCTGTTGTGAAGCAACTATATTTTATATTGCTTCATAATTGCTGAAATTTTACCAAAGCATTCTCCTACCCATATAACACCTCTCCAACAAATTTGGGCTCATTTCATCTAGCCATTAATCCTCAGTTATTTTTCTAAGATTCTGTCCAGTGGGATGCTGTGTGAAGGAAGTACCATTTTGGCTTATCCAAATGGTATGAAATTTATACCGTGTCTTCATATGCCTAAATAACTCATCTCCTCCAAATTTCAGCTCGATCCTAGCAAGTATGTGAGTACCACTTCAACATTTGCATTCCTGTCCAGTTTGGCACATTGTACAGCAAGTGCTAGTTAACTTCATTCAAATGAGCTGAAAATTTACAGAGATGGTCATCTTAGTGGTTGATCACCCTCAGCAAAATATCAGCATCTCCTTCCAGACCAATCTTCCTCACTTCATGACAAACACCTTGCTGTTACCTGCCTTCTCAGGTCAAACCAGTCACTTCTTGCAGCCACTTTCATCCAAACTCTCACATGTCAAGTCACTGACCTCTGAGCCACGCCAAAGACAAGGTGTTGGGTCAAGGCATGCGCCAGTGAGCATTTTGGCGTGGTGACCCGCGGACGGCGGGCAGAAATGGCGCTCTGCGCTTCGGTCGCCTCGGCCAGCTAGCTCCGGCAGGCCCCCGCTCGTCCGGGCATGTCCATCGTATCCGCAGTCACCGCGTACCCCTCTCCCGAACCTTCTCCCCTCCAGTTTCATCCTCCTCGCGCCAAGGCGATCGCCGCCACCGCGCTGCGACACCCGTGACCCTCGAGCTGTCGCCTCCATCGCTGTCCTCTGCCTCCCCGAGCCTTGTCGAGCGCGCCAGCGTAGCCCCGAGACGTCCCCTCCCTCTGAAGCTCGTCCGGTCGGCACCTCTCATCGCGCGCCACCTCGTCAGGGCTCCAGGAAGGAGATGAGCTCGCCACGCCGGTCGTCCCTATCCTCCTGCCTCGGCTGGGCTATAAATAGCCAGCCTGAGCTCCCTCCCGAGCACACACCACTCCCCTCTCCCTCCCCTCCATCCGCTAGCTCGCTCAGAGGAGCACTGGAGGCCCCCTGTTCCGCCTCCGGCCGCTTCGGCCTTCGCCTTTGCTCCGGTTCGGCCCGAGCACCAGAGCCACCCCCTGGCTCCCCCAAATCACCCGAGAGCCTCCCCACACTCCCATGAACCCTCCAGCTCCTTCGCTCGGCCCTCTTCCCCACCGCAGCCGGCCAATTTCGCCGCAGCCGCCGCGGCTCGGCCACCATTGTAGCTCCCGCCTCAGCGCATCCCCGCCTCCGCCTCGACCACCCACAGGCGCGGGAGGGAGCCGCGAGGCCATCCCCACCATCGGCGAAGTCTGCCGCGCCCTGCCTCGCCGGAATCAGCCACGGCCGGGCCGCTCCTCTGTTTGGTAGGGGGGAAGACGAAGACCCTGCCACTGGGCCCCCTTGCCAGTGGCTCGACCACCTTCCTCTGTTTTTTTTAAAACCAGAGCGGCTGCTGTGGGCCGGCCCGGTGGAGCAGCAGCAGTCCGGCTCAACGGAGCAGCAGCAGTTTTGGCCCGAGGCAGCCCAAGTGCACAGTGCATTTTATTCTTTTTTGGCCGAAATTCAGTCAGGGGCTCGTTTGTAAATATTTCTTTCATAGATTAGTCCCTGACATTCATACGACCATATCTTTTCGCTCCCAACTCCGATCGAGGTGAATCCAAAGCCTACCTCTTCGTCTCGTCGAGCCCATTCTGTTGGTACCATTTTCATCATGTGTTCACACAGTGGAAATGACCATTTTGCCCTTGTCCATAAACAGCCCCTCCGAAGGAGAACTGTTTCCGGCGATTCCTTCTGCGAGCTTCTCGCACTTCTTTCCGGTGGATCCCGCATCCCCAGGCAAGCCACGACAGCCACTTGCATGATGGATTTGCAGTAGCTATGGTTCCTACTTGAATAGTTATTTAACATGCGCATGTTATTTTGTTTGAATATTGTATATGCTCATGTTTCATGCTTATCCTTAAATTCTATCTATGTGCATCTTGCTAGTTATCAGGTAATCGCTGGTAGCATTATGCTCATGGTTAACACTGGCAGTAGTTCATGCTAAGATGATGACATGTCTGCATGCTTCTTTATTTGTTGTTATGGTTCATCCTGTTATCATGACTCAGCACATCATCATTCAAATTTAACCGGATGTTAATCAAACTTGAACACCTGTTGGCTGAGTCATAGTGCGGACTGAAACGAGCTCACCAGTGCAACCACACTTGCTGGGATGGGGCAGCCCTAATTTAATCTATTGTCATGCCTCTCGCCGGTACTCCAACTAGGGAAGGTTATGAGCGCGTGCTACTGTGGGCCCGGTAGGCGGCTATAACCTTGTGAACCCAGTTTTGGTGTTGAGCTCAGGTCCCCGTTTGGGACAGTTTTGTTTGGCCATGATGATGGCAGGTGTCAGAAGGACACAGGGGTCACCCATGACATAGCCCAAAGGGGAGTTTGTCAGAGTGGCCGGGAGAGTGCCATGCAATAGATTGGGTTTTGTCGGAACATCGTTGGTCCACCCGAATGGGAGCACGAGGCCATGAGTTCCGTGGTGTGGGTTTAGTGTACTAACCTCTGCAGAGTGTATATAATCTATCGATAGCCGCGTCCTCGGATATGGGCACAGTTCGTAGTAGGACACACTATGGGTCAACAGTATAATAATCTTGCTATAACAACCCCATTCGATGAGAAAGAAGTTGGTTGATCTTTATGTGGTCGCGAGAGGATCACCGTGGTATCGAGGATACCGACGTTGGTTGATCGTGATCACAAGAAGATCACCGTGGTATCATGGATACCGGATTTGGTTGATAGTGTTATGTGGTGATCTCGGGTAATGACCAAGCTCCTTGTGATCATGTTATCACTACGGTATTGTAATACCAAGTTTGGTTGGTCCCGAGGTTATCGTGTGGCACACACGATGGTAAGTTCTTACATGTGGTTGTTACGAGGTAACCCCGACAGAGTAAGTTGCATCATGATAGTTTTAACCTGTTGCATGTAGTGTCATCATGCTCATATGTTATATTGTTCTAGCATCATCATGTTTACACCTGCTTAACCTGTAAATGCCATGCTGTTGCTTGTCTTGACTGCTTTGGTTGCTGTGAGCTTGCGAGTACATTCAAAGTACTCACCTGGCTTGTCATGCCATGATTGCTTGCTTGTTGAGGATCCCGAGTTTGCGATCTAGAATACGCATTCCAGCCAGAGTCCCTGCAAAGTGGAGTCCATCACCGTCGTTGTTGTTTCGCTGCCGAGAGTTACTCCGCTTCCTTGGGTTGTTCCGCTGTTAGCATAGAGCTACCCTGGGCAGGCGTAACATCGCCGTGCCGATGTAATCCTTGTACCCTTATAACCTTATCCATAGTAATAAAAAGCTGATTTGTTCTATGCCAACAGTGCCGTATTCCAGAAGACTTGTCTCTGGGCTGGAATACGGGGTGTTCCGGTTTCCTCTGAGCCGGGGTGCCACAAGCGTTGGTATCAGAGCAAGTCTGGCTGTAGGACGCGTGGTCTAGGCGTGAGTGTTAGAAATCGGTAGTATAGGATTTAGTTGGTTTGCTGCACTTGTTTGCTGCATTTGTTTGTGCATAGCATGCATATAGACTAGATATATCTCTAGCGGTTGATCTGGTGAGTGTAGGTGGCATCGGTTTCGGCCCACTACGTGCACCCTCCAGTCGCATACTGGTTCCTTGGTGTGGTGTCATCTTCGTCTCAGCGGAGTGATGCCAAGGTGCTTGGTAGTGTCGATCCCTTGCAGGATTGATGCACAGGTACCACACCAATATATTCTATTTAGCCACCCCTATCATTTCGGTGATAGACATGCTTCTATCCTGGATCGTGCCATCCCTCTAGCAGCCATCCCTCTAGCCGCTTCGGCAACCCTTGCTGATCTTAGTTATCAGGAAAGGGCAATGCCCGCCAGCCTTTCTTTTCATCGTTATTCTGCCCTGCCATCCATTCCCTGGACAAGTACGGCTTCTTCCGTACGCTTGATGATGATGTGGTTGTGACCTCCGTGTTTCGATCCACGATCACCAAGTCCGTCCTCGCTTCCATGTCAGTCCAGCTGCAATCGGTGCTAAGCTCGTGTTTGGTGTAGCCTTGTTTACACCAACTTTCTTCCACACATTGTTTCACTTTCGTGCACATCGCCACAGCATGTTAGACCGTAGTACCGGAGTTTCTGCAAGATTTGTGTGCTTAAGTAGGCATGCATATTATTGCTGTGGATAGTTGTATATTATGATATTGCTTGGTTGTGATCTTGTTGATTTGAGTGCTTTTATTTTAGTCGTTTCTGTTGCTTCTTTTGCTTTGGGCCCTTGGTGTTACATTATTTCCCTTATGGAAGTTGCTCACCGACACCGGACTAAAAGAATCAGTGAAGAGGCAAGAATTTGGAAGCTCAGCTCAACAATAGGGAATTTTTCGTCAACTACCTGATATTGGGAATATCTAGCCTGACCACAATTGGTATTCTGGATGGATTATCAGCATCGAATATACATCATTATGCAATCTTCACAGCAGTAATGATCAAATCAGCAAGAAGGCAAAGATGTGTGCATGATCAACAGTACATTTCGAGTCAAAGGTATGGTTTATATACAAGATGTTTCCTAGTCAGTTGGCAGCATATGACCATACGTCCCCAGAGTCAGATCCGCAATAGCTGGCCAGAAGACAAAAACCAGTCAGGACACAAGCTTGCCTCAGGAATCAAGTGGCCAGCTGCACATGTTTCCATAGATATGGTGAACATGCTGCCAAGGTCATACGAGTTACTCATAAAATGATGTCAGCCCGGTGAGGATCTAACTATTGCATGAACCATACAAGAAGAAGAAGAACGCCAGTTATACACTTCAGTGTGATGACCAACAGCCAATGGAGCAAGCTGACCATCTGATATATGCCCTAAAGCATTGCTCTGTGATATTTCTTGCATGTTTAAATTAACATGCCTGTGCTTGTCTGTGTAGTAGTGAGCTGTATGGGATGCTACTGAACCCTTGCCTGCCTTTCTTTAGTAATGGCACCACGCCTGTGTTCTGAGCTGTTTACGGCCGTCCGGGGTGGATGCCGACTTTTATTTCTCTTGTCAGCAACTGTTCGTGTTCTGAGCTGCTTTTCGGCCATCTCGGACAGCTGTTGAATTTCTTTCTGTAGTAGTGACCCTATGCTCTGAGCTATTTTTCGGCCGTCTTAGGGAACTGCTACATTCTTTTTGTCAACATCGTCTCATGCTCTGAGCTGCTTTCCAGCTGTCTTGAGCCAGGGTTGAGTTACTCCAGTAATGTCCCAGATCTGAGTTGTAAAGACCGTTCTGGTGGCTACTGGTTTATTTGCTGGTTTCATCAAGGGTTTCAGACAGTCGTTACCCTACAGCTACAGCTTGTAAAGTAACATGCCTGCCAAAATATTGTACCTGACAACACCCATGGTCACCCGAAGACTCAAGAATACATAAGGCCAAGCTTTTTCAGCTAAGGATCCAGGCAAAGAAAAAAACCATAATGAAGGAGCAAGATCGTCCACACAGGTATGATAATGGTTACATGATCAACCTGGTACAGATACCAGAACAGTAGGGATCGGTACCGATCACCATGGGTACACACCCACGGGGTCTAATCCATTTGCAAGGACCCCATATTGAGTCAACCCGCTCAGCCAGCTATATATTCTCAGACATATCAGAAGGGGATATTTAAGCCTGTCAGGTAAGACCGAAGTGTCAATTCAGCAGTTTGATTGCAGCAACAGTGTTAAAGCATTACACAGCCTACCATCCACATAGAAATGCCAACAGACTGAGTAATCAGAAGGATGAATAACAGTCTCGAAGCATGTGTCCTCACATATGGGAATCAGTTAAAGAAGAACCTGCCGTGCACAAAATTTTGCTGCCAGGACCACTGTCAGTCAAGACTATGGATAATATCGTAATAAGACCGTACACCTTTATGCTGGTCACGGCAGGTGACAGTTGAGTCTTTGGTACACATGTGATACCCGAGACAGTGAAGATACCCAAGATGATTCAGCAACCCGTGCGAAAGGAGTCAGGTACCGCCAGGAGAACGATACGATTCATGGTACTGTTTTGAACTTGGAGGACACACAACCATTTGAAGCCACCCGATGCAATAAGTAAAAGATTCCGTGTCTACTGAGAGGATCTGATCACAACTCAATGGATGGTCGTCCGTATTGGACTTCATTGCAACACGTCCATGGGGAAACAACTCTCGGACTTGCAAGAAGGGCACGTAGTTCAGTCAGGACAATTCATCGCACCCCAGATAAGGCAACAGACATAAAAGGAGTAAAGTCAAAGTAATATGTGAGATAAGATCTTTCAGCATGAGGACCCAGTGAAACAAACCACATCGAAGCCAGTCAGTCCATCAGATGATATTTAATGGGATCATTATACAAAGGCAAAAAGGAAACCTGAGTTGGAAACGGTTTCCTCAAGTGGGGATATTCATGTTAAACTCCTGAGCAACCAAATCTCGAGGACGAGATTTCTTTAAGGGGGGTAGGTTTGTAACACCCTAGATTTTTGCCCATTATCTTTTTCTTTTGATTTTGGTTTGGTTTTGCTTTTCAGTGGCTTAGTGGTTTTGAAACCTGGAGAGATCACCTTTGAATCCTCTCCCAAGTGGCTTGTCAACCTCAAAATCATCTCAAGACCTTTCCATTTCCATCTTGGACCAATCCCAATATTCTTTTCCTTGGGGATATTCCTTTTTCCATTAAAGGAATAACCCTATTTGCCCTGGGTTGTGAAGCAACCCACATTTCTATCATTCCAAAGATTCCCAAACAATTCTCATAAATTTCTTGGGTCATATCTCCCTCAGATATGTCAAAACCCTTCCTTGCCATGTTCAAAAATATTCCACCAAAATTCCTTTTCTGATTCTGCCCTAGCTGTCCAGTTGAGAAGCAAGTACCTTATTTATTTGCTTCCTTGCTCTCAAACTTTTTGTGCACACTTTACCATCCATATCATTGCCTCATGACAAAATTCAACTCAATTTGGCTAGTAAATATTTCTTGGCAAATTTCCAAAGTTTCTGGTCAACTGGAAGCTTTGTGAAGGAAGTACTAGCTAGGAGCATCCAACTGAGTTCAAATTTTGCAAGCATCTTCATATGCTCAAATTAACACTCTCCACAAAATTTGATCATCATACATTCAACTATGTGAGCACAGAATCAAATCTTTGCTTCTGGTCATATTTTTCTGTTGTGAAGCAACTATATTTTATATTGCTTCATAATTGCTGAAATTTTACCAAAGCATTCTCCTACCCATATAACACCTCTCCAACAAATTTGGGCTCATTTCATCTAGCCATTTATCCTCAATTATTTTTATAAGATTCTGTCCAGTGGGATGCTGTGTGAAGGAAGTACCATTTTGGCTTATCCAAATGGTATGAAATTTATACAGTGTCTTCATATGCCTAAATAACTCATCTCGTCCAAATTTCAGCTCGATCCTAGCAAGTATGTGAGTACCACATCAACATTTGCATTCCTGTCCAGTTTGGCACATTGTACAGCAAGTGCTAGTTAACTTCATTCAAATGAGCTGAAAATTTACAGAGATGGTCATCTTAGTGGTTGATCACCCTCAGCAAAATATCAGCATCTCCTTCCAGACCAATCTTCCTCACTTCACGACAAACACCATGCTGTTACCTGCCTTCTCAGGACAAACCAGTCACTTCTTGCAGCCACTTTCATCCAATCTCTCACATGTCAACTCACTGACCTCTGAGCCTCGCCAAAGACAAGGTGTTGGGTCAAGGCATGCGCCAGTGAGCATTTTGGCGTGGTGACCACGCG
The DNA here is from genome assembly GCA_011799875.1 of Thinopyrum elongatum. Taxonomy (NCBI): domain Eukaryota; kingdom Viridiplantae; phylum Streptophyta; class Magnoliopsida; order Poales; family Poaceae; genus Thinopyrum; species Thinopyrum elongatum. Next base: position 625,936,134 of record CM022298.1, on the reverse strand, counting down.
GACGGCGGGCAGAAACGGCGCTCTGCGCTTCGGTCGCCTCGGCCAGCTAGCTCCGGCAGGCCCCCGCTCGTCTGGGCATGTCCATCGTATCCGCAGTCGCCGTGTACCCCTCTCCTCCACCTTCTCCCCTCCAGTTTCATCCTCCTCGCGCCACGGCGATCGCCACCACCACACTGTGACACCCGTGACCCTCGAGCTGTCGCCTCCATCGCTGTCCTCTGCCTCCCCGAGCCTTCTGGAGCGCGCCAGCGCAGCCCCGAGCCGTCCCCTCCCTCTGAAGCTTGTCAGGTCGGCACCTCTCATCGCGCGCCACCTCGCCGGAGCTCCAGGAAGGAGATGAGCTCGCCACGCCGGTCGTCCCTATCTTCCTGCCTCGGCTGGGCTATAAATAGCCAGCCCGAGCTCCCTCCCGAGCACACACCACTCCCCTCTCCCTCCCCTCCATCCGCTAGCTCGCTCAGAGGAGCACTAGAGGCCCCCTGCTCCGCCTCCGGCCGCTTCGGCCTGCGCCTCTGCTCCGGTTCGGCCCGAGCACCAGAGCCACCCCCTGGCTCCCCCAAATCACCCGAGAGCCTCCCCACACTCCCACGAACCCTCCAGCACCTTCGCTCGGCCCTCTTCCCCACCGCAGCCGGCCAATCTCGCTGGAGCCGCCGCGGCTCGGCCACCACCGTAGCTCCCGCCTCAGCGCATCCCCGCCTCCGCCTCGACCACCCACAGGCGCGGGAGGGAGCCGCGAGGCCATCCCCACCATCGGCGAAGTCCGCCGCGCCCTGCCTCGCCGGAATCAGCCACGGTCGGGCCGCCCCTCTGTTCGGTAGGGGGGAAGACGAAGACCCTGCCGCGGGGCCCCCTTGCCAGTGGCTCGACCCCCTCCCTCTGTTTTTTTAAAAAAAACAGAGCGGCAGCTGTGGGCCGGCCCGGTGGAGCAGCAGCAGTACGGCCCAACGGAGCAGCAGCAGTTTTGGCCTGAGGCAGCCCAAGTGCACAATGCATTTTATTCTTTTTCGGCCGAAATTCAGTCAGGGGCTCGTTTGTAAATATTTCTTTCACAGATTAGTCCCTGACATTCATACGACCATATCTTTTCGTTCCCAACTCCGATCGAGGTGAGTCCAAAGCCTACCTCTTCGTCTCGTCGAGCCCGTTCTGTTGGTACCATTTTCATCATGTGTTCACATAGTGGAAATGACCATTTTGCCCTTGTCCGTAAACAGCCCCTCCGAAGGAGAACTGTTTCCGGCGATTCCTTCTGCGAGCTTCTCGCACTTCTTTCCGGTGGATCCCTCATCCCCAGGCAAGCTACGACAGCCACTTGCATGATGGATTTGCAGTAGCTATGGTTCCTACTTGAATAGTTATTTAACATGTGCATGTTATTCTGTTTGAATACTGTATATGCTCATGTTTCATGCTTATCCTTATATTCTGTCTATGTGCATCTTGCTAGTTATCAGGTACTCGCTGGTAGCATTATGCTCATGGTTAACACTGGCAGTAGTTCATGCTAAGTTGATGACATGTCTGCATGCTTCTTTATCTGTTGTTATGGTTCATCCTGTTATCATGACTCAGCACATCATCGTTCAAATTTAACCGGATGTTAATCAAACTTGAACACCTGTTGGCTGAGTCATAGTGCGGACTGAAACGAGCTCACCAGTGCAACCACACTTGCTGGGATGGGGCAACCCTAATTCGATCTATTGTCATGCCTCTCGCCGGTACTCCAACTAGGGAAGGTTATGAGCGCGTGCTACTGTGGGCACGGTAGGCGGCTATAACCTTGTGAACCCAGTTTTGGTGTTGATCTCAGGTCCCCGTTTGGGACAGTTTTGTTTGGCCATGATGATGGCAGGTGTCAGAAGTACATAGGGGTCACCCATGACATAGCCCAAAGGGGAGTTTGTCGGAGTGGCCGGGAGAGTGCCATGCAATAGATTGGGTTTTGTCGGAACATCGTTAGTTCACCCGAATGGGAGCACGAGGCCATGAGTTCCGTGGTGTGGGTACAGTGTAGTAACCTCTGCAGAGTGTATATAATCTATCGATAGCCGCATCCTCGTATATGGGCACAGTTCGTAGTAGGACACACTATGGGTCAATAGTATAATAATCTTGCTATAACAACCCCGTTCGATGAGAAAGAAGTTGGTTGATCTTTATGTGGTCGCGAGAGGATCACCGTGGTATCGAGGATACCGAAGTTGGTTGATCGTGATCACGAGAACATCACCGTGGTATCATGGATACTGGATTTGGTTGATAGTGTTATGTGGTGATCTCGGGTAAAGACCAAGCTCCTTGTGATCATGTGGTTGGTCCCGAGGTTATCGTGTGGCACACACGATGGTAAGTTCTTACATGTGGTGGTTACGAGGTAACCCCGACAGAGTAAGTTGCATCATGATAGTTTTAACCTATTGCATGTAGTGTCATCATGCTCATATGTTATATTGTTCTAGCATCATCATGTTTACACCTGCTTAACCTGTAAATGCCATGCTGTTGCTTGTCTTGACTGCTTTGGTTGCTGTGAGCTTGCGAGTACATTCAAAGTACTCACCTGGCGTGTCATGCCAGTTTGCTGGTCATGCCATGATTGCTTGCTTGTCGAGGATCTCGAGTTTGCGATCTAGAATACGCGTCCCAGCCAGAGTCCCTGCGGAGTGGAGTCCATCACCGTCGTTGTTGTTTCGCTGCCGAGAGTTACTCCGCTTCCTCGGGTTGTTCCGCTGTTAGCATAGAACTACCCTGGGCAGGCGTAGCATCACCGTGCCGATGTAATCCTTGTACCCTTGTAACCTTATCAATAGTAATAAAAAGCTGATTTGTTCTATGCCAACAATGCCGTATTCCAGAAGACTTGTCTCTTGGCTGGAATACGGGGCGTTCCGGTTTCCTCTGAGCCAGGGTGCCACATCTCGCTATCTTCAAGGTGTTTTCCCTTCTTTGCTGCAATATATGTTGGGTTTGTCTCACAGCCTTCAGCAGACTTGTGCATGCCATCAGGCATATCACCCTGAAACAAGCAGAGAGATGACAGGTTTTGCACGTGTATAAACAAAGATGGTAACTGTGCTATCAATTCCATCCAATTTCAAATTAGAAAATAAAGAGTAAGTTCAAAATATCAATAGCATAATTTGGCGTTGTTCATAATGTGGGGAGCTTCACCACACTACTGGATTACCATGTCAACAAAAGAAGCATAGATGAAGGGCAAAGACAGTCATTGTATCTATTTTGGTTAATGTGCATGGCATGTTGTTCATATCATCAGCCACATCTGTAAGATAAAACAAGAGATGACAAGGTGCAAACGTGGGCTGCTTCACCACACACTGGATTATAGATCCACAAAAACAAGCATACAGATAGGGAGTATTGAGTAATGTGCATGGTATGAATAAGGAATTTGGTTTTACAACTAAAACTTGGAACTTATAGTTGTTGCGAACATGCATTTTGATAGAAACAACAAACTAAACAGTAGTTGCCGATAGGGAGTATGAGCAAATTAAACAGCAGTTGAGGATAAAGGCTTTAGAAGGACGGACTTACATTAACAGTTAACACCGGCTTTATAAGTGCCCTTCTCCATTTCAAGGGAAGGATAACTCAAGAATTTCAGCATAAAATCTTCTTCATAAGCATTGCCTGTACTCTATATTTTGTAGAGAGTAATTATAGATATGATAATACTGGAAGGGATGGAGGATAATGAAGATAAGATGCAGAACAAAATGTATTGACAAGAGCAATGGGCTACACTTCTGCACTGGCATTGTCTGTGTATTCAACTTTGTGGTAAGATTAAATATAGATATGATATTATTTAGTAAATGGTGGGCGAGGGAGATAAGATGCAGAATGCTACACAATGAACCAATCCCACTTCCCATAATATAAGAGTGTTTTGAACACTGGTGTACTGTACAAAACGCTCTTATATTATGGGACGGAGGGAGTAGCTATTAATGTAAGTACAGTGATAGACGACATTCAGTCCTTACAAGAGGACTGCAGAGGTAAACCTCTTCAAAAGCATTGGGTTGATTCTAAATTTATGTAAGAGTCGATACGGATATTATATTGTCCACCAAATGGAGAATAACGAGGCTAACATGTGTAGTGATGCTACATAATCAACCAGCTATGAAAGTAAGTATGGTCATACCGGGCAAGAGGTACTCACAAGAGCAATGTGGTGTGTAGTATAGTTGTGAGATTCTGTGGTCCCTTGAGAATGAATGTTCTTCTGCAAATAGTTTTCATACAAGTGAGACGTTAAGGCACATGCAGAAATGTAGTTCAAATTGTGATGTGATATCATAGACAGTACCTTACGCTGCAGATGAGACCAATGTGTAACAAGATTATTCCAGTCACTGTCTGATAAATGTAGCACCGGAGACTTTACAGAAATTTCATTTAGAGGCTTGCCATCGAAGTGCGCTTGCCTCAGGTAGGAACGATACTTCATCAATGAGTTCTTGAAAAGCGCAAGCAACCCTTGCTCGTCTTGACTAGCCAGTTTGGTCCTCGCCTATTTAAAAGAATGAAACCTTGTGTCTTCTGTCAATAGAAACATATGCAGTAATTACCATGAATAACATTAGTACATTACTTACGCGTAAGTTGCGGAGGAACATTGGAAATTGTTCTTTGTCTGTGGTATAATCTTTCCATGAAGGAAAGATGCGCACAAAGTTCCTGACAACAATATAAGCTTCGTCTTCTAAACTGGGAAGAAGTGGAATAGGAGTCCTATTTGCTGCAATTGGGGCTCTCTCTCTCGTTCGAAAAGGGATTTGGCAACTGGATTTGGTGTACTCTTTGCTGGAATGGGGGTTTTGCGTCGTAGAGCTGGTGCTATGTCAACTGGCATCATCATACTGTTTGCTGCAGTTGGGGTCTGCTGAGTTTGGGCATCAGAGATGGCTAGTGTAGTAGGGCTAGAGTCTGCTAGAGTTGTGGCCGTGTTTTCTGGGTCTGGTGATATTGCAACTGCACCTAATGGGCTATTTGATTTATCAGGTGTCACTACCTTTTCCAAATACTTTGTTAGTGCTCCTCCGCGATCAGCAATCGCCCTCTTCCTTTTGAACGTTTGATACACAAGAACAACATTTGAATGGATAAATATGGTATGATGACAGATGGAATATGTACTGAAAATGGATAGGCAGGGCGTATTCACATACACGATGTGTAAACTAAGCTAATGGCAGCGCAACAAAGTAGAAGAAATGCAAAGCATCAGTTGCAAGATATGTGCGACCAATATAACCTTGGAAAGTTAGAGCAAGCACCTTGATGGGTGAATAAGATAGGGCATCTACCTCTGACTCCTCCACTAGGGAGCTACATTGACTTAGGTCTCCCTCTAGCTCAGAATCATTGTTAGGATCATATTCTGAGCATGAATCTGTCGGTGGAGAGCATTTGCATTGCATTGCATCCAGACTTGATTTCAGTCCCTTAATGCCAAGTTTGACAGCCATGGCATTGTTCTGCGTTATTCTTTTCATGTGCGCAAGCTCATAATCATTATGATGCTATTCAGTATCTGAGATTCATGAAAACATAAAAAGTAGTCAGATTATCTATGGAATGCATTGCGGATTCAACCCGAAGAGTATCTCCCTACAAACCCCTGTGTATACAGAGTTCACCCCCCAACCATGCTGACCAGACCACACACAGAAATACAAACCTCTTATGTCTCTATAACAGGCAGACACACATTTCAAACCTGAAGTAGGAACATTAGAATCATATCAAATTCGTATTTGAACAAATAAACTAAGGAATTATGAGTGGCATAATGTTTAGCTTCAAGGGTAGAGTGCTGGTAGTGCGACACAAAGCAAGTAGGCAGATTGTATTCCATGTAAAAGATCGTAGTCTATGTAAAAGGTGGATATGCCACTTTCTTTCTATACAATGCAATGTTCGTTGCCCACACATGATGGAAGAGATCACACAGAGAAATACTATTCACTCATGTCTGCGGTTCCAGTATTTTGAAACAGGGTGGTCCACCCTAAAAGAATATTGACAACAAATATGACAAGGCAAGCACAGAGCTAGTGAATCAATCATTACTTGTAAGCTTACTAGGACAAGTATGCAGAATTGTAACTTGCTACTTCTTGACCTTGCGTTGGTTTTTCCCTTGAAGAAGAATGGGTGATGCAGCACAGTAGAGATAAGTATTTCCCTCAGTTAAGAACCAAGGTATCAATCCAGTAGGAGAAACGCGCAAGTCCCCAATAGATGCACCTACACAAACAAGCAAACACTTGCACCCAACGCGATAAAGGGGTTGTCAATCCCTTCACGGTCACTTGCAAAGGTGAGATCTGATAGAGAAAGATAAAACTAAACAAAAGATAAAATATTTTTGGGTTTTTTGGTTTATAGAACTGAAAATAAAAGATTGCAAAATAGTAGATCAGAAACTAATATGATGGAAAATAGACCCGGGGGCCATAGGTTTCACTAGAGGCTTCTCTCTTGAAGGCAAATAATATGGTGGGTAAACAAATTACTGTCAAGCAATTGATAGAAAAGCGCAAAGTTATGATGATATCCAAGGCAATGATTATGCAATATGGGCATCACGTCCGTGTCAAGTAGACCGACTCCTGCCTACATCTACTACTATTACTCCACACATCGACCGCTATCCAGCATGCATCTTGAGTATTAAGTTCATAAAGAACGGAGTAACGCCTTAAGTAAGATGACATGATGTAGAGGAATAAACCCAAGCAATATGATGAAAAGCACATCTTTTTATCCTCGATGGCAACAATTCAATACGTGTCTCGCTACCCCTACTTTGTCACTGGGTGAAATCACACAAGATTGAACCCAAAGCTAAACACCTCTCCCATTGCAAGAAAAACCAATCTAGTTGGCCAAATCAAACAGATAATTTGAAGAGACATACAAAGATATCAAATCATGCATATAAGAATTCAGAGAAGATTCAAATAATATTCATAGATAAGCTGATCATAAATCCACAATTCATCGGATCTCGACAAACACACCGCAAAAGAAGATTACATCGGATAGATCTCCAAGAACATCGAGGAGAACATGGTATTGAGAATCAAAGAGAGAGAAGAAGCCATCTAGCTACTAGCTATGGACCCATAGGTGTGTGGTAAACTACTCACGCTTCATCGGAAGGGCAATAGAGTTGATGTAGATGCCCTCTATGATTGAATCCCCGTCCGGCAGGATGCCAGAAAAGGCCCCAAGATGGGATCTCATGGGAACAGAAGGTTGCAGCGGTGGAAAAGTGTTTTCGTGGATGCTTCTGAGGATTTTGGAATATATGTGAATATATAGGAGGACGATCTAGGTCAGGGAGTCACCGAGGGGCCCACAAGGTAGGGGGCGGGCCCTCCACCCTTGCCGCCGCCTCGTGGCTCTTTTGACTTGCACTCGAAGTCCCCTGGGTGTCTTCTGGTCCAAGAAAAAGCATCATGAAGTTTTGTTCCGTTTGGACTCTGTTTAGTATTCCTTTTCTGCGAAGCTCAAAAACAAGGAAAAAACAGAAACTGGCACATGGCTCTAGGTTAATAAGTTAGTCCCAAAAATAATATAAAATAGCATATTAATGCATATAAAACATCCAAAAGAGAATATAATAGCATGGAACAATAAAAAATTATAGATACGTTGGAGACGTATCAAGCATCCCCAAGCTTAATTCCTGCTCGTCCTCGAGTAGGTAAATGATAACAACAGAATTTTTGATGTGGAATGCTACCTAACATATTTATCCATGTAATTTTCTTTATTGTGGCATGAATGTTCAGATCCATAAGATTCAAAACAAAAGTTTAATATTGACATAAAAACAATAATACTTCAAGCATACTAATAAAGCAATCATGTCTTCTCAAAATAACATGGCCAAAGAAAGCTATCCCTACAAAATCATATAGTCTGGCTATGCTCCATCTTCATCACACAAAGTATTCAAATCATGCACAACCCCGATGACAAGCCAAGCAATTGTTTCATACTTTTGATGTTCCCAAACTTTTTCAACTTTCACACAATACATGAGCATGAGCCATGGACATAGCACTATAGGTGGAATAGAATATGGTGGTTGTGGAGAAGACAAAAAGGAGATAGTCTCACATCAACTAGGCGTATCAATGGGCTATGGAGATGTCCATCAATAGATATCAATGTGAGTGAGTAGGGATTGCCATGCAACGGATGCACTAGAGCTATAAGTTTATGAAAGCTCAAAAAGAAACTAAGTGGGTGTGCATCCAACTCGCTTGCTCACGAAGACCTAGGGCAATTTGAGGAAGCCCATCATTGGAATATACAAGCCAAGTTCTATAATGAAAAATTCCCACTAGTATATGAAAGTGATAACATAGGAGACTCTCTATCATGAAGATCATGGTGCTACTTTGAAGCATAAGTGTGGAAAAAGGATAGCAACATTGCCCCTTCTCTCTTTTCTCTCATTTTTTTTGTTTTTTTTGTTTGGCTTCTTTGGCCTCTTTATTTTTCCTCACATGGGGCAATGCTCTAATAATGGAGATCATCACACTTTTATTTACTTACAACTCAAGAATTACAACTCGATACTTAGAACAAAATATGACTATATGAATGCCTCTGGCGGTGTACCAGAATGTGCAATGATCTAGCGTAGCAAATGACATCAAAAAATGGACAAGCCATGTAAACATCATGGTAGCTTTCTTACGATCATGCAAAGCAATATGACAATGATGGAGCGTGTCATAATAAAACGGAACGGTGGAAAGTTGCATGGCAATATATCTCGGAATGGCTATGGAAATGCCATAATAGGTAGGTATGGTGGCTGTTTTGAGGAAGGTAAAAGGTAGGTGTAAGGTACCAGTGAAAGTTGCGCGGTACTAGAGAGGCTAGCAATGGTGGAAGGGTGAAAGTGCGTATAATCCATGGACTCAACATTAGTCATAAAGAACTCACATACTTAATGCAAAAATCTATTAGTCATCGAAACAAAGTACTACGCGCATGCTCCTAGGGGGATAGATTGGTAGGAAAAGACCATCGCTCGTCCCCGACCGCCACTCATAAGGAAGACAGTCAATAAATAAATCATGCTCCTACTTTGTTACATAACGGTTCACCATACGTGCATGCTACGGGAATCACAAACTTCAACACAAGTATTTCTGCAATCCACAATTACTCACTAGCATGACTCTAATATCACCATCCTCATATCTCAAAACAATCATAAGGAATCAAACTTCTCATAGTATTCAATGCACTTTATATGAAAGTTTTTATTATATCCCTCTTGGATGCCCGTCATATTAGGACTAAATTCATAACCAAAGCAAATTACCATGCTGTTTAGAGAGACTCTCAAAATAATATAAGTGAAGCATGAGTGTTCAACAATTTCTATAAAATAAAACCACCGCCATGCTCTAAAAAGATATAAGTGAAGCACTAGAGCAAAATTGCCTAGCTTAAAAGATATAAGTGAAGCACATAGAGTATTCTAATAAATCATGATTCATGTGTGTCCCTCTCAAAAGGTGTGTACAACAAGGATGATTGTGGCAAACTAAAAAGTAAAGACACATATCATACAAGACGCTCCAAGCAAAACACATATCATGTGGTGAATAAAAATATAGCCTAAAGTAAATTTACCGATAGACGAAGACGAAAGAGGGGATGCCATCCGGGGCATCCCCAAGCTTAGGCTCTTGGTTGTCCTTGAATATTACCTTGGGGTGCCTTGGGAATCCCCAAGCTTAGGCTCTTGCCACTCCTTATTCCATAGTCCATCAAATCTTTACCCAAAACTTGAAAACTTCACAACACAAAACTCAACAGAAAATCTCATGAGATCCGTTAGTATAAGAAAATAAAATCACCACTTTTGGTACTGTTGTGAACTCATTCTTTATTTATATTGGTGTAATATCTACTGTATTCCAACTTCTCCATGGTTCATACCCCCCGATACTACCCATAGATTCATCAAAATAAGCAAACAACACATAGAAAACAGAATCTGTCAAAAATAAAACAGTCTGTAGCAATCTGTAAACTTTGAATACTTCTATAACTCCACAAATTCTGAAAAATTAGGAAAACAGATGGAATTTGTATATAAATCTTTTTCAAAGAGAATCAGTATTTTATCACGCTTCTGTTAAAAATGATAATTATTTTTCTGGGTGCAAAAGTTTCTGCTTTTCAGCAAGATCAAATCAACTATCACTGTAAGCCATCCCAAAGGTCTTACTTGGCACAAACACTAATTAAAACACAAAAACACATCTAACCAGAGGCTAGATGAATTATTGCAAAACAGCATGGAAAAATATTGGGTTGTCTCCTAACAAGCGCTTTTCTTTAAAGCCTTTTAGCTAGGCATTGAGATTTCAATGAAGCTCACATGAAAGACAAGAATTGAAGCGAAACAGAGCATCATAAAACACGTGACAAACACATCTAAGTCTAACATACTTCCTATTCATAGGAATTTTATAAGCAAACAAATTATCAAGGCAAGAAAGAACTAGCATATGCATGGATGAAGAAAGAAACAATAGCAATCTCAACATAACGAGAGGTAATTTAGTAACATGAAAATTTCTACAACCATATTTTCCTCTCTCATAATAATTACATGTAGGATAATAATCAAATTCAACAACATAACTATCACATAAAATATTCTCTTCATGATCCACATGCATGCAAAGTTGACACTCTTCCGAAATAGTGGGATTATCATAAAATAAAGTCATGACCTCTCCGAACCCACTTTTATCAAAAAATTCATAAGATTGATCATACTCCAAAGTAGTGGGATCATTATTACATAGATTTGATACTCTTCCAAACCCACTTTCAATATTATAGCAAACGTGTTCATCATGAGGCTTAAATAAATTCTTGAGATCATAAGAAGCATTATCACCCCAATCATGATCATTGCAATAAGTAGCGGACATAGCAAAACTAGCATCCCCAAGCTTGGGGTTTTGCATATTATTAGCACAATTGACATTAATAGAATTTATAATAACATCATTGCAATCATGCTTTTGATTCAAGGAACTATCAAGTATGGGTGCAATAACAACAATCTCATGTTTAACATAAGGGACTATAGCAAATTCATCTCCATAAGCATAATTAATATTGGCATCATGGCCATAAAGATAGCAACCATCATGTTCTTCAAGGGAAGATATCTCAATCAAATCAACAGGATCATGATTATCTATAGATTCATGCATATCATTATTTTCTTCCAGAGCAATGGTGATTCTCTCAATAAATTCTTTGACATAGGCATTATGAGCATAGTTTTCATAGCAATATTTAAGTATGTCAAAATTTTCAGATTTGTAGAGAGTAATATCATACTTTTCAATCAAAGAAGCAACTTCATAAGCACCCTTAAAAGCAATAAATTCTTCAATTTATTCGATATCATAGTAACTATAAACACCCTTTTCATAAGAAGATAAGATTTCATTATCATTAAACTCACATAGGTAGGGAAGGTGTTTTTTAGGGTTCTTAGAGCAACAAGTAAAATCACAAAGTTCACAAAGATTCCAAGCATAACATAGCAAGCAATTTATTTGACTCCATAAGAGTCTCCCTTTTTCAGACAAACAGTGACGCACAAAATGAGCATGCTCATCTAAAGATTTTCCCTCAACTAAACTAGTTGGGGTTTTAGCACGAGCACATATGGATCAAAGATGATCCAAGTAGAAAACTTTAAGTGGATCCATAAACTTTGTTTTTGATTTTCAATAAACACACAATTATACCAAGCAAACGAGCCAAGTAAGACATAAAGGCAAACGAAAAGAAGGACGAACGAGAAGGCGAATAAAAAGGCAAATCTTTTTGAAAATTGTTTTAGAAGTGGGCGAGAGGAAAACGAGAGGCAAATGGCGAATAATGTAATGCAAGAGATGAGAGTTTTATGATGGGTACCTGGTAGGCTTGACGTAGATCACCCCAGCAACGGCGCCAGAAATTCTTCCTGCTACTTCTTGAGCTTGCGTTGGTTTTTCCCTTGAAGAGGAAATGGTGATTCAACATAGTAGAGATAAGTATTTCCCTCAGTTAAGAACCAAGGTATCAATCCAGTAGGAGAAACGCGCAAGTCCCCAATAGATGCACCTACAGAAACAATCAAACACTTGCATCCAACGCGATAAAGGGGTTGTCAATCCCTTCATGGTCACTTGCAAAGGTGAGATCTGATAGAGATAGATAAAACTAAACAAAAGATAAAATATTTTTCGGTTTTTTGGTTTATAGAACTGAAAATAAAAGATTGCAAAATAGTAGATCGGAAACTAATATGATGGAAAATAGACCCGAGGGCCATAGGTTTCACTAGAGGCTTCTCTCTTAAAGGCAAATAATATGGTGGGTGAACAAATTACTGTCGAGCAATTGATAGAAAAGCGCAAAGTTATGACGATATCCAAGGCAATGATTATGCAATATAGACATCATGTCCGTGTCAAGTAGACCGACTCTTGCCTGCATCTACTACTATTACTCCACACATCGACCGCTATCCAGCATGCATCTAGAGTATTAAGTTCATAAAGAACGGAGTAGTGCCTTAAGTAACATGACATGATGTAGAGGAATAAACTCAAGCAATATGATGAAAACCCCATCTTTTTATCCTCGATGGCAACAATTCAATACGTGTCTCGCTACCCCTACTTTGTCACTGGGTGAAATCATGCAAAATTGAACCCAAAGCGAAGCACCTCTCCCATTGCAAGAAAAACCAATCTAGTTGGCCAAACCAAACCGATAATTTGAAGAGAAATACAAAGATATCAAATCATGCATATAAGAATTCAGAGAAGATTTAAATAATATTCATAGATAAGCTGATCATAAATCCACAATTCATCGGATCTCAACAAACACACCGCAAAAGAAGATTACATCGGATAGATCTCCAAGAACATCGAGGAGAACATGGTATTGAGAATCAAAGAGAGAGAAGAAGCCATCTAGCTACTAGCTATGGACCCGTAGGTCTGTGGTAAACAACTCACGCTTCATCGGAAGGGTAATAGAGTTGATGTAGATGCCCTCCGTGATCGAATCCCCCTCCGGCAAGATGCCGAAAAATGCCCCAAGATGGGATCTCATGGGAACAGAAGGTTGCGGTGGTGGTAAAGTGTTTTCGTGGATGCTTCTGAGGGTTTTGGAAATATGCGAATATATAGGAGGAAGATCTAGGTCAGGGAGTCACCGAGGGGCCCACAAGGTAGGCCCCCCCTAGGGCACGCCCTCCACCCTTGCCGCTGCCTCGTGGCTCTTCTGACTTGCACTCCAAGTCCCCTGGGTGTCTTCTGGTCCAAGAAAAATCATCGTGAAGTTTTGTTCCGTCTGGACTCTATTTAGTATTCCTTTTCTACGAAGCTCAAAAACAAGGAAAAAACAGAAACTGGCACTGGGCTCTAGGTTAATAAGTTAGTCCCAAAAATAATATAAAATAGCATATTAATGCATATAAAACATCCAAAATAGATAATATAATAGCATGGAACAATCAAAAATTATAGATACGTTGGAGACATATCATAACTGCAGTAAGAGACCGTCCAAAATCTGAATCAAGAAGTTGGTCTAGCACTGATTGTTTGCAACTAATCGATGTATCGTCTAGTGCTCGAACAAGGGGACTGGTCGCGCCCTACAAGTATTTGGAATTGACTTCCCTAAAAAATTTGGAATTGATGTGGTATTTAATATGAAATGTTTGCGATGAGAAGGAATACATGTGGCTTGATGATGTTTTATATTTAATTTGATACGGCTCTAGCAGAACATTCAATCGATCAAACCATAGATTTCATTCAGTCTGACTCCTACTTTACATTCATACGAAGATCGAACTAAAATAAACGGAAATGATAAATCCCAAACGTTCAGATTTTAAGCATGGCAATCTGAATATTTTTCATGGCAAATTTAGATTACGCGGTGGCGGCGGGGGCGTCTTGCGGTGGGAAGTGGCTCCTCTGCCATGCTCTGTGTGTCATCAGGCCACTGACCGACGGCGACGGCGACGTCTTGCGCCATTGTTGGCGTACTCCTGGACGTTGGCCCTAGCTTCAAGGAAGTCCAGAATGTTCTGGACTTCGGTCTCCAGGAGCGAGTCAACTGGCGGGAGGAGGCGACTGGCGTTGGTGCAAGGAAGTGGTCGACGGCGGCGATCCATGCCGCTGAGGGGGGCACGGGCACCCGCGCAGGGACAGGCACTAGCAACGGCGCGGCGGTGACATTCGTGTGCATGGGCACCGGCACGGGCGCCCGCATCAGTGCACACGCAGGCGCATGCGCTAGCAGGTGCACGGGCACCGGCACGGGCGCGCATGTCAGTGCATGTGCAGGCGCATGCGCTGGTAGGTGCACAGGCGCATGAAAGTCGGCGGGGACCTCGTGGAACCCCATGGCATCAAGCTCGGCGACAATGTGCGGCTCCCAACCGATCAATGCCACGGGGATGGGCACTGGCGCGGTCGGGGCGACGGGAGCTGGAACGAGAGTGGGGACAGGCGCAGCATCTTCTCGCAAGGCCAGTTTAAGCTCGTCCCAAAGTGCCGTATGTTCTTGAGACTCCGGCTGGGTGTCTTCCTCAGGAAACTGGAAGACAAGGGCAGGCCATCGTGATGCGGCATGGTGTACGGTTAGGTCAGGCTGCTTGGAGGTAGACGACAAGAGAATCAGAGAGGAAGAGGAAGATTGTAGCGATACCGGGTAGTGCGGGGGTGATTTTAAACTGCATCGCTGGCACCATTAAAAGTGGGGGCAGTTGGGACGAAGGTGGGCGGCGGAGCCTGGTCAAAGGGCTCGCCTCCCAGTGAGCCTGCGCAGTGGCCTGCTTGCACGCCTCCCGGTCAGCCGGCGCAGTGGTCTGCTCGCACGCCTGCCGTCGACTCACGCGCTTGCTCGGACGACACCTGCCGATGAGAAGCGGGGCTCGTGGCGGCACGTAAACGCCCATGGTTTGAATAGTGAAACCGTTCACGTTAACGTGACAGGTCTTTGTTCCAAAATACCTTGGATCTTCATTTGTGCAACTTTTCATAAGCAGCTTGTCTCAAATTGAACAAAAAAATTACGATAGTATATTTGTGCCATATCACAAGACCATGCTCAGTTTCATGAATTTCAGGTCACTTTTGGATTTTCTGAATTTTAAATCCAGGATTCTAAACAATATCATAACCTACATCATGAATTAATTTTCAAGCGATACATCTTTACTGTTGTAGATGTTAATATTTCTTAAGAAAGGATTTGGTCAAACATTTTGCTTAGTTAGACTTCAAACAAGTTATATATGCAGAGTAAAAGGATAATCCCTCTGTACCAGTGCATTGCCTGTATAGTAACTCTAGTACTAGGCACGAACAAACGGGGCTCAATTCTGTGCTCATCCTAGTGTAGTACTCCTAATAGTACTAGGCAATGGACTTGACGGGTGACCTTGGGTAGCGGCGACCGAGGGAATTGAACCGTGCTTGGCATGGTAGGTAACGTGGTCTAAGTACTAAAGCATCCCTCCATTGTTCATCAGTAGTCATTATGGACCGGGGACATGAGGGGAATTTCCTAGGGCTGGAATTCTGGCTGCCAGATATTTCGACTAGAAACACGGAGGCTCGAGTGGTTGGGGTTGGCTAATGTGTGTACCACACACGCCACCAGAAGGACACGAGCCTGGGTTTTTTTTTGAGGATCAACACGAGCCCGAGTCTGGCTGGTACGCCGTCGGGTGCTACCATTCGAGAATACGAAAGGAATCTTTTAAATTGCCGAACGAATCTATATGTATTACAATGCCCGTATTTTCCTTGCAAATTACTGGTCATTCCAAAAGGCAAGGTAATTGATTTATGATGAGTTCTTGAATTAGAGTAAGTTTGTGATATAGTGATCTCAACATGGATTTCAAATTTCATGGTATCCCCAATAAGTTTTTCATTGCAAATTCAAATTTAAAAGATGAACGGTATGGTGGTGAGAAAACTTTGTATGTATCAAGCATATGACCACACACACACATGAATACAACAACAATCCAGTAAGTATAGTGCATCTATTTTTCCAGACCATGAAAGTATGACATGAATTCAAAAATACTCCCTCTGTTCCTAAATATTTGTCTTTTAGAGATTTCAACAAGTGACTACATACGGAGCAAAATGAGTGAATCTACACTCTAAAATATGTCTATATACATCCGTATGTGGTAGTCCATTTGAAATCTCAAAAAAGACAAATATTTAGGAACGAAGGAAGTAAAATGTAAGGGCCTCTTTGATTCGTAGGATTTTGAAAACGTAGGAATAGGAAAAGTGTAGGGTTGGAGTGGCATGCCCATTTGAATCCTATAGAATTAGCAATGATTGTTTGATGCCACGGGAAAAACAAAGGAATTGTAAAAAAGAGGTTGGAGTGGATGTTAAATTACCTATGAAATATAGTACAAAAGATTCCGTAGGAAAAATTCCAATGGGATCCAATCCTATGAATCAAAGGACCAACATAGGAAAAAATCCTTAGGATTTCAATCCTCTAGAAATCCTATAAAATTCCTTTGAATCAAAGAAGCCCTAAGCCATGCATGGTCCTCAATTCAATATTTAAAATGCACAGTAAACTGATACATGAATATTAAGTCTAGTACTACATACATGCAAATGTTGTGTTTAGGTCTCTGCATCGACTCCCCCCCCCCACACACACTTCATGTATCGATTGATGTTCATTTCTTTGTTAATAGACCTATTGGTATCCGACACATGCGCGCTCATTATTCCTCTTCACGTTTCGATCTCCATTTATGTCATTCCCGCCCTCACACTCTCAACAAATGTATTTCTCACACACAACCTCGTCGTGCCCTCCATGACAAACGCTCCCTCTCTCTCTCAAGACACATGTGTTGCCTTTGTATAACACCTTCACCGTGTGCGCACACACAAAGTCTATCCATGCCACTCTCTCGGTAACTATCTCCCTCTAGCCCTCACCACAGATCCGCCGCACAATATCTCAGTGTATCATCTTTAACATTCGAGTGTACGCTAGGCCACACTCCCTCGATCTCTCCCTCAATAAATGACTCGATTGACCTCGATTTTTCCCGTCGTCTCTCTCACACATAGACGCTCGCACTACACCTCTTGCATAGGCGGAGCTATGTAGATTGTCGGGGGTTAACCCCTCGACCTTAGATAAAATTGTGAAGCTCTGTTTAGGATTGTTTAGATTATATTTTTTGAACATTATATTTGTCCCCACCCTCCCAAACACCGATGGGTTGTGCACCCCCCTCCCTGGGAGAATATCATGTGCCCCCACACCTTAGATGCTATATGTTGATACGAGTTCCTTGGAGCTTGTAGATCTGAGATATAGCAGCTCACAGGATGTCTTAATATTTTTACAGGAAACCTTAATGAGTTTGAGAATTGCACACAATTTGTACAAAAACTACTCAGATGCCCTTGGATCCCATATCCAACGACCTCGAAGCTCGTATCACCATAGCATCTAAGATGAGGGAGGACCTCATATTCTCTTGTATGTAAGAATATCATGTGCTACCACACCTTAGATGCTTTGGTGATACAAGATCTTCGGAGCCGTTGGATCTGTGATCCAACAACTCCTTGGTGGTTCGAATGTTTTTTTTGCAGAAAAGCCCACAAAGAGTTCGGGCACCGCTCACAAGCACAAAGACTGCTCAGATGCCATTGGATCACAAATTGAACAAATTCAAAGCTCGTATCAGCATAGCATCCAAGCTGCGAGAGCACCTGATGTTTTCTCACACGGGAGAATATGAGGTGCTCCCACACCGTAGATTCTATGTGATACGAGTTCCCGGGAGATCTCACGGCTCACAGTAGGAGGTTTGAATGTTTTTGCAATATAGGCCTCAAAGAGTTTGGGAATTGCGCAAAAAGTACAAGTATTACGAATGTGGCATCTGATCATAGATCATACGACCTGGATGCTCGTATCACCATAGCGGCTAATTGAGCTATGGGGAGCACCTAATATGAGCTACTGGGAGCCGTTGGATCCAAGATGCAGCGGCACGCACGAGGCCTAAATGTTTTATTTGCAAAAAAAACCTTGGAGAGTTTGGAAATTGCGCATAATTACAAAGACTACTCCCAAGCCATTGGATCTCAGATCCAATGACGTAAAAACTCAAATCACCATAGCATCTAAGCTGCGGGGTGGATGTGATATTCTATGCCACTGTCATTTTTGTTCCTAAACTTGCAAAATATGAGTAACTGGTGCCGTAACTTTTCTAACCACGCAAAGTGTTTGTGCAAAAAAACATCTTACACTTAAATATCGGAACAAAACACGGGGGTCCCACTTGGCATTGATCAAATTTGGACCTAAAACTAACAAATCTGAAAGACGAGATTCAAACTGGCAACCTAGACTACAAAGCGTAAGTCGATAGCCTGAAACAACAACGGTTGTTGGCTTTGTCGCATAACTTGATTTTATACAGTATTACATTGAGTAGAGTAGAGGGAGTTGCTCGTCAACACGTGCATGACCATTGAATCACTTACTGGTGGGTCCCATGTCTGCGATCTCTCTCTCCTCTCCATCTAGTAACCTTTGAATGCACGGGCACACATGAAGAGCGGCGCGAGCTTGCCGTGGTGTTATTATAACTAAAAAAATGCTTGGAAAATAGAAGAATCGCCTAGAACAAGAGACGTTGTGACTAGTCGAGACGGAGCTAACCACACCTATCCTCCGTGCCAAGTTAGCATGATGAAGCTGTGTGGCTAGTGGGGTGTTTTCGACCGACTGGCTGGGTCTCAAGGTCGAACCATAGGTAGTATATGTCTGATACAGTATATTTTTACACGCACATTTTTCCTCCGTGCCGAGGTGTGGCACACCCTACCGCGCGGTTTCTGGGTCCTCTCGGGTGGTGCACGGATATTTTCTTCCTTGTCCAGACATGGGACACCCTACCGCGTGTTTTCTGGGTCCTCCTTGGTCGTAGCGCCGAAGCAAGTAAATGAGTCATCAAATCACAAAAGCCCACCTTTCCCGCCGAGTACATCAGTGAAGCACGGTGGCTAGCTAGCTGCGCTAGTGCGACCGATTAGCTAGGCCGTCGCCACATTTGTTTTTTCACCCCCTTTTTTTCTCTCCTTGCTGGCAGGTAAATTTAAATATCCACCGCGGCATTGCTCTGGTCTTTGGGTGCGGCAGGCGGCAGGATTTTTATTTTTTTGATTGACGGGAGCAGGCACGGCAACAATTAGTCATGATGACTCTGCCTGTAAAACCCACTGCTCCCTGATGTGAAAAGTCGTTGACTAGTGTTTTTGCATGGTGAAAACCAAAAGATTCACCCCGCTCCTCGGCTGGCTCCCTCCGCCTTCCCGTAGATTGCATTGCCTTTCAGCCGTTTCGCCCCCTTTGGTTCCTCTCCACATTGCTTCTACCTGGTTCCATTGCGGCGCATCAGATCACGGAGTCTGAGGTGAGGCGCCTGACATAGGAGCTCCAGGCCAAGGATGCGGAGCTCAGGGCCAAGGATGTGGAGCTCCGTGAGCTCAAGGAGGAGAGGAATGCCATGCTCCTCCTTTATGTGCGGGAGTTCACAGAGCTTCAAAAGTGGCAGGCGTCCACCACAAAGATACTCGAGGCATCGGCGGCGTTGCTACAGAAAGCGGGAGATACGATAGGTGGTCAGGTGAGCCGGCTGGAGCGCGAGCGGGCCGATCGTGATGAGGTCTAGGATCACCTCAACCACTTGGTGGACCATGTTGCCACGCATGTGTTGCGGCTGCGCGATGCCTACCATCGTGCCAGCACGACCATGCCGGCCGTCGGGCTAAACCCGTTCGACCACCCCGTCGACTTCAACGAGCTGTAGCTTCCTGACCTGGTCACCTTCTTCACCTATATCTCCGAGGAGCTGAGCCATCTCTGCGTGATGGTGGGGGAGGAGCATGACAAGGAGGGGTTGCGGGCGGCCGTCGCTGTTGTCAGGCAAATCCTCTCAGGGCTTCGTCACCGGAATCCATTCATGCCATTGGACGACGTCTTTGACGAGCTGGCTCCCATCGACCGGGAGCGGGCGGTGGCACCCTGCATCACCAACGTCGTGTGCCTCAAGAAGCAGAGGGACTTCGGTGGTGTTTAGGCATCCTCTGCATCGGCATGTCCATGTCTCGGCGCAACATGACCGTTGGATCAAACTCAGACGGTGCAGACCAGTCACTGTAGCACAAAGCGTGTGGGTGTGTTTGGTTGCATTCTCATCTCAATATAGTTGTTCCCTCTTCGTGCATGCTCATTTCAGCACCCCTCTTCATGCATGCTCCTAGTGTATTTGTGTTAACCTACTAGTGTGGACTCATGCACCCTTCATGCGCTCTGCGAAACACCCAAAAGTGGGTCGAGAAGGGAACTTTTGCTCCCATGCACCCTTCATACACCCTGCCTAACACTGATTCGTGCTTCATATGGTTCATGTTCCATGGAGTATTGTAGCACTGTACTCTCCGTGCGCTGTAGACCTAGTTCTGTTAACATTGATCTCACCGTTCATTCTCGACCGAACAGTCAAAAAAGGGGTATGTTACATTACTGTTCATATAGTTGACATGCGCACAACATCATTTGTTATCGTCATATCTTACTACACTAGCAACAAGATTATATAGTAATGACGTATGAACCACTTCACATGCCTAGTAGTAGGAGTACAGTGTAAGTTCAAGTGGCTGCCGTGTTTCGCACTCCTCCGTCGTAAGGGATGGAAACGCTTGCTATAATCATTTTTTTCAGAAACAGTGGACACGCTCTACCGTGCGGATCCTCCTCGACGGTCGTCGGGAACCTTGCTACTCACTTTCGCCGACATGTGGGACAGCCAGCATCGAGGTCCACTTGCCATGCACTAAATTACTCCGTACTAGAGTGCACAACTACACGGTAGACTACACCGGTCGAAGCGCCGCAGTAATGCCCAATGAGCCGTCAAATCACAAAACCCCCACCTTTCTAGCAGTAAGTTGGACGGACAAAGCAACCATCATTTCACTCTTCTCCCTCATCTTCCTCTCTTGAAGAAAACCCCAACTCGCTTCTCCCTCATCTTGTTCCTCATTTCTTCAAGAAAACCCCGGCGCGCTTCTGCCATTGTTCTTCTCTCCCAAAGAAGGAAAGGTGAGCGCATCAATGGTGTTGCTTCTGGCCAAGGCCCGGTTTTGCAACCCGCGACTGATCCTATAACTCCCTCTCTGCTCTTCTTTTGGGTTTGTGATTATGGTTTCTTTTCTTTTATTTCTATTCGACAGTTTCTTGATGGACCCTGGAGCACCGGCCGAAGTGATGTCTATGGCTCTGGCCAAAACCGTCAAGGCTCAGGGTACGAAGAAGCGCAAGCACTCCACCGAGACTACCGCAGACAAGCTCAAGGCCATCGCCCTGTCCAAGCCCCCCTCTCCGGGATCCCTCGTTAAGCAACTCCAGGTAATATCTCTTCTTGACGATCTTTTTGGCGATCTTGATCGTGTTTTTTCATCTAACACGCAGTACTAGTACTAGTAGTACAACTTTCCGGGTGATCTTGCATGTGATTTTTGTGTGCCAAATGACGGTTCTAAATTGCTCTTTTGACCAAAACATGCGAGAGGTTGACATACATATGATTATTGCACATAACACTGATTTCTTATAGATTACTTTCAACTACTTTAAGAACATCAATGCTACACTACAAAAAAAAGACACATCCATGACATTTTGGGCCGAACGAATTTTTTTCTGTCATGCTTGTGACACTTCTATGACGATAATTGTGAAAAAAGCACGTATCATCATAGATGTGGTGGGCTCCTACTTCTATGACAAAAAATCATGACAGAAAATGGGCTTTTCGTCCTGGGCGGGCCGGGGATGCACCTGCATGACATTCTTTGGCTCATCCATGATGGAAAAAATCATGGTAGAAGCAAGGGCGAGGAAAATTTCGGGGAGTTCCCGGTTACGGTGGGTGCTCGGGGCCAAGCGATGCACGGAGGTTTGCGCGGTTCTCTTGTACACGTACGCGCGTGTGTGCGAGGCGTTGGGCTCTAACTGAACCCGAGCGAGGCGTTGGGCTCTAACTGAACCCGAGCGATTGCACTAGCTACATTCCTAAACCCCGATCGATCCCTTGGCCGTTAACTGAACCCGAGTGATTCCTTCGCTACTGCTGCTAACTGAAGCCGATTGAAGTTGTCTCTTGATGAATAGTCACCGGTGGGGGTTGGATGAACAGTTCCCGATGGGGGCTGGATGAACAGGATCCCGTGGTAGTAGAGGCCGTTGCCACTGGATGAACAGGACCCCGATCGAGGAGGTGGGGGTGGATGAACAGTAGCAGGTGGAGGGACCCCGTGTAGGGCTGGTTGAACAGGACCCCGTGGAGGGCTGGTTGAACAGGAGCCGGTGGAGGCTGGATGAACAAGACCCCGTGGAGGGCTGGTTGAACAGTAGCCGGTGGAGGCTGGATGAACAGGACCCCGTGGATGAACAATAGCTGGTGGAGGC
The DNA here is from genome assembly GCA_011799875.1 of Thinopyrum elongatum. Taxonomy (NCBI): domain Eukaryota; kingdom Viridiplantae; phylum Streptophyta; class Magnoliopsida; order Poales; family Poaceae; genus Thinopyrum; species Thinopyrum elongatum. The sequence continues at coordinate 625,913,454 of CM022298.1, read as the reverse complement.
AGGAGGAAGTTGACGGTGGATAAATAGTAGCAGGTGGAGGCTAGAGGAAGTCGACGGTGGATGAACAGTAGCCCGTGGAGTCCTGTTTTGCGGTACACCACACCCCTCCCAATGAATAGGACCCTGTTTCGACCGTAGGCGCTCCAACACAAGTCTGTTTCCTCTGTTTTGCGGTACGCCACACCCCTCCCGATCAATAGCACCCCGTTTCGACCGTAGGAGCTCGAACACAAGTCCGTTTCCTCCATTCTGCGGTACGCCAGACCCTTCCTGATGAACAGGACCCCGTTTCGACCGTACGCGGTCGAACAGAAGGCCGTTTTCCTCCATTTTGCGGTACGCCAGACCCCGTTCCGGTTGTTACGTCCAAGTTGTTTGGCTCCCGATGAACAGGACGATGTCACTGTACTCATTAGAGACCCTGCCCGTATGTACGTATGTAGCTGTATTTACTATCTTGCAGCGTGGCTGTACGTATGTGTACACGATATAGACAAGACTGCATGACATGCTACGTCGGCGCCTCTACTTCAACACGTGCCGCTCCTTACTCGGCCACGGCACGTCGCTGCAAAGAGATCGATCGACCAGTATGTACGTACATGTTCGTGGCCAGACAGATAACGCTACCTTCGCTTCAACCTAGTGCGTCCCAGCTGTCAGGGGGTAAGAAGGCAGTTCCTTCTGTGCGAAGATAAAGCCGGGTGGAGGAATCATTATTTTACGTGTAATAAGGAGGCACTTCCTTGCGTGCGGCCATGGACACAGCTGTCAGCCTCTCCACTTACAGTCCTCTTCTGATGGTTGTCGTTCGTTGACCGTGTTGATGATGTCGTACCGCCCGAGAGCACCAAGGTGGTGGACGACGGCGCGACCTAGGAAGGGAATGACCCGGAGCCGAGGAATACGCAGCAGTGGATGCCCACGCAGAGGGGAGTACGAGGGTTGGCTGGTTCAGCTGTGGTTTGAGGCTGCCATCGCCGGAGAATAACAGGGGGTGTTGGTTAGTAGAGGGAAGGCCTGGCCAGCGGTGGGTGTAGGGTGGGGCGGTGAGGCCTGCGTGGCAGCACAGTCGGCCATGGGAGGCAGGAGCAGGCGGCACGACCAGCGCTGGTTTGGGCGGCACGACCAGCGCTGGTTTGGGCGGCTGGAGCAAGAAGACCAGAGGTTGAAGAAGCACGACGACCGTTGGATGGACATCGTACGATCACTGCAGCTAGAATCGTTTATATTGACTAAGTTGGCAAAACCCTGCGTCCGCGTCAACTTAGTAGGCCCACAAGTCAGCCTCCAAGTATGGTGGGACCGACCTAGCAGCGGGGGTATTCATTATTTTTGTGCGTAATAGCTGGTGGATCTGAGCTATCAGCGGGGGGAATGTTTTTTTCGCGAAATACAAAGGCCCTTCCGATCGGTCCCAGCTGTCAGGAGGAGGAATCATTATTTTGCGCGTAATAAGGAGGCACTTCCTACTCGCAAAAAAAGGAGGCACTTCCTTGCATGCGGCCGTGGACCCAGTTGTCAGCCTCTCCATGTACAATCCTCTTCCAATGGATGTCGTTCGTTGACCATGCCGTGCCGAGAGCACAAAGGTGGTGGATGACGGCGAGGCCAAGTAAGGGAATGAGCCAGAGCCGAGGAAGACTCGGCAGTTGTTTCCCATGCGGAGTGGGTACGAGGGTTTACTTGTTCGGCCGCAGTGTGAGCCTGCCGTCACTGGAGAATAACAGGAGGTGTGGGTGGGTTGCGGGATAGCCAGGCCAGGGATTCGAGTATGGTGGGGCCGTGAGGCCTACCCAACAGCACAGCCGGCCATGGGAGGTGGGAGCAGGCGGTTCCGCCGGCGCTGGTTTGGGCGGCTGGAGCAGGAAGATCAGAGACTGAAGAAGCACGATTGCCGTTAGATTGATATCTAACGGTCTGACGCTGGTAGAGTCGACTAAGTTTCTTTTTTTGAGAAACCTTGTGTACGCATGAACTTAGTAGGCCCACAAGTCAGCCTCCAAATCTGTGGCAGACAACATAGAGCCCATTTGCTATTTTTTAAAATAATTTGCAGCCAATTTGCTAATTCTTAAGGAATTTATTACAGCTCATTTTCTGCCCAGGACCACAGTCAAAAAGTTCAACCTAATTTTGCATATTTTGGTGGAGTCTGAAATGTTTTAATCCAGAAATGATAAACATTTATATTTTAAGAACTTATTGATTTGCCAAATAAAATATTGTTTTATTTTTGTAAGCTAATAAGACGTGGGACAATTGAGTTGGTTTTAGGGAAAACCAATGGTAAAAAAAATCAGCGTTGGGAGGGATAACAACAACAAAAAAATAAGGATGTAAAGATGAAAAGGGAACTTTATGTATTTTCAATATAATAATATGTGTAGATGAACTAGTAAAACAATAGATAGAGATTAGAAAACGGAAGTAGGACATGGCATTTGAAGAGGAAAATAGAACTGGGTTGTGTGTTTGATTCAGTAAAAAACGGCCTGTGGATGTTCTAAGAGAAAATATAACTAAGGCTGGAGGGCCAGAGGCCAGTTGATACCTGATGGATCTTTGTGCCCCATTGTCGTCATGGGCTGGGCCTGTTAAAAACAAAACCAAGACTGGGCAGTCTACAGCCCAGTTGAAACTTGCTCGACCTGAAAAAACAATATACCTACTGGATCCCAGTTATCAGTCTGTACTTGCAGAATTCTCTCGTTTATTGACTACGTTGAAAACTTCATGGGTTTCACCGTCTTAGATGTCAGCATTATCTTTCCATCGTGATAATAAGTGCACGCACTTGCTTGCGTACGGCCATGGACCTGCTGGTTCCGTACGGTTAGGCTCTGTATGGACAGCCGTCTTGTGGTTCCACGGACGAATTTCATGCAAATCGGATGGTTTTCAGTGAAAGCGGACTAAATTCATTGCATTTTATATATTTCTTTTCATTATGGAATATTTTACATATTTCAACTAATAATAACCGACTAGGCCTTTTTTAGTCCATGGGAGGCGCTTCACGAACGAGGTCGCGACACATAACTGTTCTGGAAGGCCCAAATCCATCGCTTTTCTCTTTTAACAATTTGCAGCTGGGCTTGGCATGCCACAGCCCAGTTCCGATGTGCTGTGTCCAACTATCAGCCTGTGAAACTGGATGGATCCCCTGCGTACTTCGAAGATGTATTTTTTTTGGAGAACTAGGAATTCGAATGTCAGGAGCTTATGCTACCCATCAAATAAAAATCAGGTGCCTGAAAATTCATTTCGAAACAAATGATTCAGCTTTATATCCACGTAGACCCTCGACATGATGGTTGGAAGCAAATGCCAAGTTCAGACCGAAAGATCCTTGACAACAATACCAACTTGTAGACGACCAGGTAGTAAAAGTACCAATACCAAACTAACTTATAATCTTTTTAGTCCTAGCCCTAGTGTTTGTCTGGTAGAAAATCTTGCAGAGGACTAGCTCTTGCTCCTTCTCTTGCTCCAGGTCCCCGAGGTGGTGCTGGTGCATCACCCAGTTGGTTCTCTGCTGGTCGAAGTTCTTGTTGGTTTGCAGCACCAGAACCTTTTTGCTGCCCGTCTGCCGGCCGTTGACCATCAGCGGCAAGGTATTGCCGGTTTTGTGCCACATCGCGTGCATGCCGCACTCCGACTGTGTCTTGCGACGCGTCCGCGTGCCCCTTTTGAATGCCCTGGAGTTGTGATGGAAGAAATGCTTGCTTAGGCCACTTAGTGTGATACCTGCAGTATTGGCGAATACAGGTTTTAGGGTACGTAGTTGGCATTTTCATAACATCTTTGGCATGTTGCAGTCACTTGTTTCACTTTTTATTAACTGTCAAATTATAATTGCTTCACTAGGTCTGCGTCTAAAAAGAAAAATAGAGCTATAAACAAAGGAATATGTTTGTGCAAGTAGAAGGCTGATCGGTGTCTCACCTAGAAGTTTCTCAGGACGGGTGTAGCATATGTCATGCTCGCTATCGATGGTTGGTATGAACAAATCGATGAGACGGTGAGATCTCACGCTGTCAGCACTCACTTTGGCTTCAAGGTGCTAGATCAGCTCCTGATTCGTAGGATCGAACTTGACGCCAGCCGGCAGCACCGGCCAATCCTTCTTGGACTTGCATCGGTTAATTCCAGTTAAATGGTAATCAATGTATGATTAATCAACTATTTTAAGTAAATGATGAAAGATTTCGATAGATAAGTGGTACTCCAAATCTGAAGTCCACAATACCCGAACAAACTGGGGTATCGGCTTCATTACTACATGTAGACTCTAAAGACTTGAAAACCCCCATAAAGATCGAAATCATCATACAGGGCGACGGGACGAATACTAACAGGAGCGGCCTCGCAGGTTCGTTCCTTCATCCGGCTAGCTTGAAGAGCATCCTTGTTGAGATCGATTTTTTCAGCGTCTTCCTTTTGACTACTTGCAATGAAGTATGGCAACTCTAGTAGCTCATCGCTCATCGTAACAAATGGATCGAAACAAGGTGGCGGCTGGGAGGCGGGGAGACCGGGAGAGAATGGGAGAGTGATTTTGTAGAGAATGCGAGAGTGCTGTTGTAGTACGAGAGGGGTGAGGCTCACTTTGGTGAACTGAACACGCCACCGGGACTCTTGTGTCACCTCATGCGCAGCGTGTTGTCCCGTCAATTCAATGTGAGGACATGATGAATAATTTGACTCACGTATACTAGTACTACTATACTACTTACTAGTCGTATTTATTGTCACATTTTAAACATAGGTTTAACTAACAAAATGTCAATGCATGTCACCGAAAATTATACCATTGGAAACTATGTTCAAATACGAACCAATGATATAATTTTTTGTGACATGCATTAACATTTAGTTAGCTAAATTTATGGTCAACATTTGACACAAATTACGAAGGGGGCAAATAAACCAGGAGGGAGGTAGTAGTACGAGTAGTGCAATATACGGTATAGAGGACTAGTACAAATTTAGAAATGGAGTACAAAATTACAAGGCTGTGCGACAGACTTTGTAGGCTATATGAGTAATACAAAATATAATTCCCATTGGACAACACTTTGACCAACAAGTACGCACTTGAAGCCTAATTGATAAATATAAGGCTTCTGCACAGCATCTCTATCATCATTATCAGTACATCCTACGCAAGTGAGTTAGGATGCACTTGATCCCAGAAAGGTATCTATCCTTCAAACTAACTACAGTACATAATATCCAACAAAAGAGGGTCATGCTAAAGTAGTAGGATACATGGCTCAGACTAGATATCACTACGAATCAAGTTGTGCATATTTGCTGTTGGCATGAACCACATCGTCGCATGTCGGGTTTGCAAAAGCCATTCATTGCTTGGAAGCTTGATGCCTTTCACACACTGAAGATTATCTGGCAACAAGCTATGTCGATGAATCTTTGGATATGGTGATTCATGAAACCCATGGTACGATGTGTAAACACAGTTCCCCCTGGCGAATGGAAGTTGCATAGCATGGTAATCATCGTCGGTGATATGATCGATGATTGGTTGGATGATCGGATAATTGAGCCCGAGGAACATGGAGTGGTTGCCGAGGCTGTAAACCCGCCTCCAGTTGAATATGCCTGGCCCAACGGAGCTAGGATCTTTCTCGAACACGAAGCAGCCATAGCCATCACAGTCACGAACGCCCCAGGCATTGTACTGCATGTGGTTTGATGAAATGGTTCGGTCAATTTGGTACGTGCGAATGAGCATCAAATGACCGCCGTCAGTTGAACGAGCGATAAACCACCACCCATTGACTTGTATATTTATAGATCCTAGAATTATGAAGGCCAGTGCATTTTCCTCTGCTGCAACAAATCAAATTGGAGACCAAAAGGACAAAAATATACAATCATGTTCAGAGTATGTGTGGAATTATGATTATTATAACAGTGACACATATCATAGCCAGAGAATTGCAATGCCGTGGTCATAATCTTACCCCAAGTTAAAAAAATAAGCCAATGGCTTTCATATTCTAGCAATATGTCATGGTTCAAACATCATGTAAAAATGCGAGGAAAATAGCTATGACAGGGCCTACTCATATTCTACCATAGCAGTTACTACTGTTCTCATATCAACTCTAACAATAACATGTGTGGTTATAAAAATCTTGGAAATGAGAGTAACATATAGCAATCATGAGGTTATACTCATAATATCTATTCTAACAATCATTAGATGCCAATTGTTCTCATATCAACTCTAACAGTAACATGTGTGGTCATAAAAATCTAGGAAATGAGAGGAAGATATAGCAATGATGTGGTTATAGACATACTATCTATTCTAAATTTCTAACAATCAACAGGCAGTCGTATTCATAAGGTAAAGATGAGATGAGATAGAACAATTACACGACGATAGATTCCACCAGTATATGCAGCGAATCTGTGCGTCGACCGCGTAAACGATGCCATCGTGCACTATAGCATCAGACAGGAATGGAGGGTCAACAGGATTGATGATGAGCCATAACCATGTATGGCGACCAGATTCCAGATAGACTAATCCCATGTTGAACAAGGCAATGAGCTTGTAATCCATGTAGTCTTCTGATGGTGTGGGCACTTCGCAGATTACAACCTTCAGCAAACGGAGGTCGGACCAAAAGCTCGACGCGTCTCGTGTGTAGTAGGCAGGAGTGTCTGGTGGGCCGTGAGGCTTGATGCCGGTGGTATCCAACGATGGAAGGGTGATCTCTCGCTGGGTGTAGATATCCACGAGATGCCACGGACTACCGGATTGGTGGATGAGGATGGTCCAGTTGGCCTTCATGCCCGCCCAATAGTGGCCACGCATGAAGGACAGGTGGACAGGTAGTGGTAGCATGTCGAGGGGCACCACGGCAACCTCTGTAGGATCATCAAGTCGGTGTCTGGGCCACCTGCGAGGATCGGGCATCAGCAAGCAGGGTGTCTTGAAAAGGGCCGGCCGGTTGCAGACAAGTAGACGGTACAAAGACACCAAGCATGCGGCCAGACGCACGGTGCTGAGCAGGTCCATACAATTACAGATCTGCTCCAAGAGAACATCAGGGAGGGAATTCCAATCGCGGCTCTGTGTGTCAGTCGGTTCTGCCATAGGGTTTTTTAGGGCGTTGAGTGATTGGGGTTTTCGGTGCCTGCGGGCGAGCGGGCAAGTGGATTCGGGCGGGCGAGCAAAGAAGATGGCGTGTGTGGCCGAGCAGTGAGCGAGGGGGATATGGTACGCGCGAGCTACCAAGGAAGATGGCGCGGGCGGGCGAGCAGTGAGCGGGGGGAAATGGTGTGTGGCCGACGATGGGGAAGAGAGGAGGAAGAAGAAGAGAGAAGGAAGAAGAGGGAAAGACGGGCAATAAAGTGCATTAAATCTCAATTCTACTAGTACTACTACCAAGATATACCGTCCTTCAGAGTGTAAATAGTTAAGCCGATGACATGTGGGTCTACCTCAAGAGGGCCCATATGTCAGTTAATTGAAGAGAGAGGTGCATAGGCGTATTTGCGGAAGCATGTTCCACTGGCAAACAAGATGGCATTACTGGGTAAGGCTGATTTAGTAACACCAACACGCTGGTTCAGCTTATTAATTAAGTGTCCCATCTGCTGCAGCGCGTATTGTCACTTCACTGTGAAGACTAGTTGAATAGTTCTCTCTGACCGAGATGGGAAATAATGGATCGCTAAGACTTCCTATCTACAGTATCCCTATGCCTCTACTCTCATCCTATCCAACAAGATGAAACATTGGCCAAGGCACCCGGCGCCAATAATGTAGGAGTACTATTAGTATTTTTTTGTCAAACTTTGACCATCTATTTAACTAATAAAATGTTAATGCATGTCACCAAAAATCATATCACTGGATTCGTATTTGAACATAGTTTTTAATGGTATAGTTTTTTATGACATGCATTGACACTTTGTTAGTTAAATTTATGGTTAAAATTTTACACTAAGTACGAAGGGGACCAATAAACCAGGACGGTGGTTTATATACAGGTCAATAAAAAATTCATCAACCAAGGTAGTAGTAAATGATGAGTGCCCGAAGAATTTTTTTTCGGAAGTACTCAATAATGGTCTCGTTTTCCTCAAGAAAATTGTGTTTACGAACGTATTAATTGGAATGCATGCCTGAGGAACAAAAGACCAGAACTTTTACATGCATTGGTGATTTTTCTCTTAATTCTTGCATGCCATGTTTTAATGAAGCTTGAAATATGAACATGTCAATGGGAGGGAGTAAAAGCCTCATGCACGCAACATGCAACACTCACACGTACAGATGCACGCACGCAACACTCACGCATCCATGTGGCACACAGCACACAACGCAACACACATGCTCACGCTCAAGTGCTCAACCTACTCCCTCCGTCCGTGAAAGACTGTACATATAGAGATTTAGTACACATTGACCAAGAGGAACCGAAACTTCATGGCATAATTAACGCTCAAAAGTAGCAGACTTATGTGTGCATGCGACCATTGAGAGAAGAAGATTAAATGAAGGTTGTTGCATGCTGTAATTAAGGATAGACATGCAGCCTATAGCTTGACCACAAGTTGGTGCATTAGTCAATCAATACCGATTAGATTAAAGGCTAAGTGCATTGGAAGTGTAGATGTACACTCTTTGTTGGAAAATTTTCTAATGCTAGATGTACAGTTTTTCACGGACCTAGGGAGTACACGTGCATGCACTCACATACACAGCCAGGGTGGTTCGTGCGCAAGGGTTGGACTCCTGTCGCACCTGCATAAAGTTTTGTTTAACTGATTTCTTTGCTCTGCCAACTGACAGGTGGGACCCAGAAACCAGGTGTCAATTTAACCAGTCAACAAAGTGCCACGTCGACTATGTGGCCGGTCAGTAGGGTGCAGTACAGTGCTCTACGGTGAGCTAGTGACCGTATAATCACCGCAAAACTATATAGTGACCATAATGAGCATATTGTTACATACGTTGACCGCCAGTGTATTTTTCTCGTTTCAAATTAAGCCATATTAAATGGAAAGGACGCAGTATGGACTAGTACTACTTTGATGTGTCCCGTCAACTCGCCGAACGAGGAGAAGCTTGCTTACTACACTCTCTCCCTCGCCCACGCGTGGTGGCTCACAGGACGAGGAGAAGCTTGCTTACTACGTACGCCTACGCCCTCTCCCTTGCCCACGCGCACGGTGGCTCGCAGGACGAGGAGAGGGTTTTGACTATAGTGCCCTCTCCCTCTCCCTCGCCCTCGCCCTCGCGGTGGACGTGCAGCAGTTCATTCGGTGTCAGATTGCCAGAAGCATATTGTACTGTAGTATCATCATTGTTGGACCTTCCGAAGAGGCGAAGAGCCAAGTGCAAGGTTCACAGGAGTACGAACTATTGAACCTCCCGAAGAGGCAAAGAGCCAAGCGCAAGGTTTATAGGAGTTGTCGTCCTAGTACTACAACTATAGCAAACGATCGCTACTATATGATGTCGCCACGTCACCTATATCCAAAGCTATGCCACCTTTTTTTCTCACAGAGCATGTTGGAGCCCGTGCACAGCCACACAAGTTGCACATACACATAACACATTTAGTAGTAATAAATTCTAAAGGACAAATGCCAGTATGCCACACAAGTTCATCTCCACTTCATGTGATAAATTTGTGCATGACTAGTCTATATATATTTACAGTGCTACAATTCACAATTTACCATACTCCACTTACACATTATAGATGGGCTCCATGTCCTTCTCCAGGTTCCAGTCCCAGGTGTTCTTCATAGATGGCATGATCCATAGCGGTGGGCAACAGAAATCATTGTCGCAGCTTTCTAGTCCGGTTCCACACGATGGAGACTCATCCAAGCTGAAGCGGCATAAATCAGGGATAGCGTGTCCCAGCATGTCGTTCATCCGGCGGTGCACACTAAAGACACAACCATGCTTCATGAATGGCAGGCCTTCGGTGTCGTTCACGGAAGGTGGCATCCGCTTCACAATGGGGTAGCTGTCCCCAATGAAAAGCGAGTAATCTCCAAGAGTGTTCCTCGGCACCCACATAGCATCACGGGGGTCGAACTCGGCGCCGTTCATCTGGTACACGTGGCATCTCAGATCTGGACACATGGTGACATACATGGTCAAGGTCCATGCATAATAATGTTGTGCTCAAATATGGCGGTCAGTAATATTGTGCAGCAAATAGTACTACTCCAGTATAGAGGAAGTAAAATAACCGGCTTATTATATATAGCCACTCTTGGCTACATGGATGAGATAGTAAGACATGGAAAAACAAAAATGGTGGGAGCTAGTGGGTTCATGTCTTCAAGGGCCTAGCTAGCTATACGTGTCCTCCAAGGTAAAAAGTACTAGTACTAGTACTAGTAAGTAGAACTACAATGAAAGAGAAGGCGAGAGGGTTAAAAAATCTAATACTAAATTGTAGTACTAGTACAGTAAACATGTCCTAGTCAAGAAAAGAAAATAACTAACAAGTACTACTACTCTAACACACAGTAATGAGAAAATGGAATACCTGGGTAGATGGTGACGGTCCGATCGTGGTAGATCGTGTGACCATGTTGCACATCAGTGGTACCATGGGTAACGACTGCTAAGATATTTGATCCCAATATGCCAAAGTCAGCTACAAGGTTCCAGGTTAGACCGAATCGTGGATGCAAATGCACATCCAGGATCGGCGATCTTATTTTGATCATGGGATGACTGGTCCCTGCAAAATAATGGAGTACCGTTAGGGATGCAAATGATGGTTTGTGCATTCCGTTTGTAATCTCCTGTACCGTAGGATAGCAACCAGATGAAACAAGTCCCCTGGCTTGTCACTGTGAAGATGCGGCCTACATGGCACACGGCGTCTTCGGACATGTAGGGGTACAAATCTGCCGCGGCCAACATGTGCCAGCCTCTGCCGTTACTGCCTTTTCTATTGGCAATCCTTATGTCGAACACCGCGATGAGATAGTAATCATCGTAGCCACGTCGCTTTGTCGGCAGGTCCACAATTGCTATCTTCTTCAATATCATGTAGGCATCACCATACGTATTCAAGCCCAGCCAGTCCGGAAGGCCGATTCCAATGGCGGAGAAGGGGTCTACGGGAACGGCCGCACTACTGTGGATGTTGTGCAAAATGATGGTGGTATCTGGCCGGAGGTATGCAAGCCAATCTTTGTTGGCACCAACCCAGACCTATATATAAGATGGTAGGCAGCGAAGAAATTACGGGATGGAATAACTAAGTACTATATTTAGAATATACACTACATGATCAAAATCCATGACTGACCTGCTCATCGGACAAAATCCGACTACCTCTCAACGTCGGCAACTCTAGCGGAGTCAATGTGCAACCATGGCCAGGGAGCAGTGGACTATTTGATGGATTGTCCTATAGAATAACCTTCTCCTCGAGGACGCATGGAAGACCAACAAGCATGGCCTTTTCCCAAGCCTGTTTAAGCACCGTCTTAAAATAGTTGGTTCAGGAAGCACCGAGTCTTGCGGCGGTGAGGACGTCAGAGCGGCGTGCGATTTCTCCCAGAGGATCGTCGTCCAAGGTCTCCCAGCCCCGACGAGGAGGAGAACCGCCTGGCGAATCCATGGGAGCAGCAATGAATTGCCTTGGTCTCTTCGGGGGGAGGGGAACTGGCGAGGAGGAGATAAGAGCGTAACCGCATGGCCTCGTCCCTTCATTAAGGAAGTTGTGCGGGCACGCATATATAGTGGTAGTGCCTAGTGCCCCGCGATGGTGCGGCTATTATTTACTACGTAGTACTGTAGCAGTAGTAGTACTACTTTCTCAACTAGTAGTGCGATGTACTGTACTTATATAGTGCACCAATTTTGAACTCTTGAATCTCAAGGCCAAGGAGCTACAGTTGCAAGTGGAGGGTACTACTGTTCTCTAGAACCATCATTGTACTATCAATGTAGGGAAAGTACACCTACGTAGTGCATACTCTCCGTGCTCTATTCAAGCGCGTAGCTGGCCTACTCAGCCGCTCCTCTCATGCACACACTAGCAGCCTGTTTATCAGCGACAGTTACTGCGGGGGCAGAACATTTGAGTTCTTTGATACAGCGAGACTAGGCCTTTCGCTTCCATTTGTGGAGGTGTAATGGATCTCGTCGAACTTTGTTAGTTCATTCTTTATGAATGAGATGAGGCAAAGCTTTTGCCTCCGTTTCAAAACAAAAAAATCACGTCAAGAGGAATTTCTTTTATAGAGCCGATAATGGAGCGAAGTCCATGCGTGCAACGCCACAAGCTACAGAGTAGTAGCACTTTATGTATAGAGCCATATTGCACAGTTCCCAATGCCGCGCCAGGCTTTTCTGGCTCCTCGGGCTTAATTGGGAGGCGCTAGTTTAAATATGGTAGCTGATGAGGAAGCTGCAAGCGAGGTGCGGCTAGGGCGAGCACGCAGGCTAGAAACTTTGCATATATATATATAGGAGTACTACTCTAGTATGCGAGCCACGAGATGATGGGAAGGAAAACCGTTCACGTGGCTGGGCTATCCAGTGCACCCAGATTGTGGTGTGACACGTCCATTCGACTTCAAAAGTCAAACTACCAGTGTACAATATTGGCTCGCAGCGAGGTTACTATTTGAAAAAAAGGCCGCCATGCGTTCGGCTGGGATCGAACCCACAAAACGAGTTATACACTCCCGCGACCACTAGTAGTACTCGTTGGAGTACAACACAACCTAGAATCGCCTTTTGTCGCTAGTACATTGTTCCTTACAATAAACCACACCAAGAAACTACCACTTACCAACCAGCCCTACCAAGAAACGACTACTCTACAAAAATTAGCAAAAACATACTGAAATTTTCTTAATCCATCGCAATAAACTACCAAGTGTCGTTATAGGCACGTTTCAACCCATGTCGCCCCTTAAGTCAACGCCTTCTATTTGATCGGCAAGTTAGGCGTTATGACTTGTGGGACCTACAAGTCAGTCTCGACAAAAATCCCTGAGAGACCTCCTACCTCCGGCCCGTCCACCTAGTCATCATCGGCCATGGGATGCAGCTACCACCGCTGGCAGAAGGTGAGGTTAAAAGCGCCGGCAGTGTGGAGCCCATCTTGCGGCAGCCCGGATGCCAGCTCCGTCCAGCACTCGCGGCCGCTAGCTAGCCAAGCTAGCACACACCCTGCTGGATGCATCCAGCTGCTTGTCTGCAAGGTTTGCTAGCTAGGTTGGCATGGCAGTGCGGCGGCTTGCTCGCACGCGCCGCGTTAAGGCCAGCCATCTGGCTCGAGCGAAGGCCAGCGCGGCGGCTTGCTCGCGCGTGAGCCACGCTCGGGCCAGCCAGCCAACCCGTGCGGAGGCCAGTGCGGCGTCCGGCCCATCAGGTGGAGCGGCAGCCAGCTCGCTCATCACCGGTGCCACCGACGAACACACATAAGAACTGTTTGAAGTAATGTTCAGGAAAAATAATGATTGGAGGAGGAAAAATAGGATAGAAGGTCAGATGTGGGTCCCTCGTGTCAACGGTTAAACACAATATGTTGGTTTAAGCTGCCTCGTCAGCACGGACGTGTGGGCAACCCCATCATAAACGGGTTTAAACGAGCCTAATCGGCACCAGGTAGTAGTTTTTTGTCACGGATTAAGAAATTTTAGGTATGTTTTTGCTACTTTTTGTACAATAGTTTCTCTCTAGGGCTGGTTGAAAGTGGTAGTTTTTTGTTAAATACTCTACATACTGTACATAAGAGTGAAAGTTAAGCTTTGGAAGCCAATAAGCACGGCTAGTTACAAAGTGCCTATGTGTACGTAATTCAAACTAAATATCAACCATGAGTGACTAATATCTTGATGGAAAACTCGAAACTATGGAAATACTAACAATTTTTTTTGCATGGTTGGAAATACTAGCAATGTGCACGTGCGTTGCAACGGATCATAATTAGAATAATACTTATTCACAAACTTGATAGAAAACACACTAATTTTGATATACATATATCACTAAAAAAATATTATGTTTCAATCAGAATATATTCCTTGGGCTGTTTTGGTGAGGTGAGGGAGGGATGTGGTTGGTTTTAAGATACTAATTAATTAAGGGGTTTTCTGCAAATTGGGTAGAGAAGTGGGATGTTGTCGAGAAAAAGGCAACAACTTACCTCACAGTCATTAGATGTAGATCTAATGGTCAGAAATGACGGATGGAAGACACACCATCATCACCAACTAAGTCTTCTATAGGAGTACTAGCAAGATGCCCGTGCATTGCACGGAACATCAAGATGCATTTTTTTATAAAACACCTGTTGTGATTGACCCTTGCGGGAGTAATCCCATGAGTAAAAACTAATGATATCTCGAGAAAGAGGAGATATAAGGTGAGGAGAAGTGGGGTGTGGTGGTGATTGGTGGTCGGACTGAGCAGAGGCATGGAGATGGACGACGCCGGCAGCGACCATCATGCCAGATTGTTCCAGAGGCTTCCTTTTTTAATTGCTCAACAATGAGGTTGTGGGAGATAAGGATGAACGAGGGAAGGCCTTGTCTGCAAATGTGGCGAGAGGTGCGGGTATCTTTTAGTTTAATTTCTATCCGTCAGATATAGATCGGATGGTCTATATTGCAAGATGGCAGGCATACCATCATCACCAACTCGGTTTTTTTATAAGAAGAGATATAAGTATGGAGATACAAACGTATTATCGATACTTGTTTCCATAAACTTGGATCTACATTCTATTCAACGGCTGAGCATGTGGGGTCTTAGCACGATGACTTCTCGACTGTGTAAAACAAAGGTTTTCCCGTCGCCGATAAGGAGGGGGTGACGGCGGCGCGCTTTCGGCTCGCTCTAGTCCTAGTAGTCATACTAGGTGGTCTACGGACATGTAGATTTATTCTTTTTCATGTCTCGTGTTCGTCGTACTGCCATGACTGTTGATGAATAGACGGTAAGTTATTCACGAGAAAACCTTGGTTGAGTGTGTGTGCGAGAGAGAGACAACGTGTGCGTGTGTGATATGTGTAGAGACTGAGGCAATGATAAGAGATTCTTTGTGTCTCTGTGTGTGGAGGATAGGGAGAGACATGTGCATGGGGCTTTGTGTTGTGTAACGTGGAGACACAAAGACATAATCAGAGAGTTACTGTGTGAGATACACATGCGGACATGGCAAGAGATGTGTGAGTTAGAGAGATGGAGAATTTTGGTGTGCATGTGAGCTAGAAAGAGAGGGGGTATATACATACCTAGAGCTGGAGAGAATATGCAAGGGTGTGTGTCTTAAAAGAAGGATCCAGATAGATGGGTGTTTGTGCGTGTCTGTGTGTGTTTGTGCGCGCGTGTGTGTGTGAGAGGGAGTGTGTGTATGTGGAGAAGAGATACCACTAATGATGTAAACCTAGTAGGGAAGGGGGAATGGTGTGACATGTGTGTCAAAGAGAGAGAAAGGCTTGTGTAGTAGCGGGATAGCATGGGTGCGGGCGGGGAGCAGACTATTTGGAAGAGACACCGAGTGTGTGTGGGAGAGGGGTGTGAGAGCGAGAGAGAGAGAGAGCTAGCGAGGGAGAGAGAGAGAGAGGAAGAGAGAGGGAGAGAGGGGTCATTTGTGTGCGGAAGTGGCGTATAGATAGGGAGAAAAGGTTGATGTTGTTCGAAAGTGGCCTATGTACGAAGACGCAAGGGAAGCGAGTCATCGTGTGTGTGATAGAGACTTCATGAGAGATCTAGAATAGATGGTGTAGAGAACAATGTGCGAGATTGAGAATGATGATACGTTAGGGAGCTATGGAAAGAGTCACGAAATATATGTATATAGGGAAGGAGCTGGGTCGGGTCCGCATGTGGGAGAGATAGAAAGAGGAGAGTGGTGCACAAGGAGACAAAGGGTGCTTGTTTGCAGTGGGGATGGTGAGTGAGATGAGTGTGCGAGAACCACATAACTAGGGAGATAGACGTTTGGGGGCGACGTTTTGTGTGTATGGGAAAGATACACTCTATATAGTGCATGTGCTTGGGAAAGAGAGATGTCGGGAGACCTAGAGAGTGGGGGAAGTGATGTGTGCATGCCCGAGAGACAAAGTGATAGAGACCTATATTGGGGTCCGGACTTAGAAGAGAGAGGGGGATAATGTGCTCCTGTGTTCGTGTCCGGGGGAGAGAATGACTTGTGGGGGGGGGTGGGTGGCTTTAGATAAAGAGTGAGGTGTCTATATTTGAGAGACATTAGCGTAATTGAGATATATATGGTCAATAGTGTGTGCACTCATGGTTGATCAATTTGTTTCACTGTTTGGACTATGAGATAACGATACTTTTGAACATGCGTGATATACTTTGAAGTACCAGAATTACAAACCTAAGATTGGAATTTTGGAATTCGACTCCATCATTAGCTTTTGTAATTCATTTAAACTGAGGTAAATTTTTTAAGCCAGGATTTCGTGATTTCAAATTCATATATCAAACCTAGAGATATACACATACGGGCATGGTCAAACCTTATAATCATCCACTTTATTCATACACATACACATTTTTTGTCATCATATTTAGGATAAACACATTTGGAATTTCATTTGAATTGGACCATATGATGGTATTTGCTTCCACTAGCTCAATGATCCATATTTGCATTGAATGGACAATCTAAGTTTCGAGTTAGAGACATTGATTTTCAAAACTTGCACTTTTTTTTGCGTGCAAAACAAATAAATTCTCAGCCATGATATCATAGTAGGCCGTACAAGAGCAGAACACTTAATTTTAGCCACCAAAAACTTTCAAACTTCCCGCTCACAACAAAATATCTCGCGCCCGAAAGTTTAGCCCTACGATATTCCTGTTTTACCCCTGCCACATGAACGGAAAAGGGCTGCTTTGGTAACTCCATTATTTTCCCCTCTTTGCCCCCAACATTCTTCCCCAGAGCCCCTCCCCTTCCCTTCCCCTCCCCGCCCCCTCCCCCCAACCACGACAAGCCGCCAAATCTAGTCCTCTGCCGCAGCTGTGGACCTCACACCTGATACGTCGCCAACGTATCTATAATTTTTTATTGTTCCATGCTGTTATATTATCATTCATGGATGTTTTACAATCATTTTATAGCAACTTTATATCATTTTTTGGGACTAACCTATTGACATAGTTGAAAGTACATGTTGTCCCCATGTGTGGTTTTGGTAATTAAATGACAATCCTTATGGACTAATATTTACATTGAGATATACATTTGAAGGTTAGTCCCATTGGCAAATGATTGAAGAATATTGGAAGACAACTCCTTTGAAGCAACAATTACATCGAGATGATCAAAATGGAGTTCATTGGAGTATCTGAAGGATTACATGCTTGAAGCTTGTGGATGATTACATGACGAATGTATGAAGATGAATACAATGCAATGCTCCCCACATGGCTTATGGGGGAGCTATTTGAAGCCTTCACCAAGTGTCATGATCAAGATCATCGTTCTGACTTGAGCCAAGCATAAACGTCAACATCAAGCTCAATTGGAATGCTTTAGTCAAAGGTATTAGTTCCTTTGGCTTTAGTTGTGAGGATCGATGACCATCGAAAAGGATATATGCTCAAGAATGAGTTTCCGGAAGCTATCTAGTATAGTTCTTTTATGTTTCTTGAGTTATAGGGATCCCGCACTATTAAGAGGGGATCAAAAGGGTTAGTGATAGATTTGCTCAAGTCAACATCTTCTATTCTCTCATCTTATTCCAACATAGGCATATTTCACTCCTATCCAATACAAATACAATATGCCTACACATCTATCAAAGAAAATCCAAAGCCAAATAGGTTACCCAAATACATGATAAAAGCTTTGCATAATTTGCATCCTCCATTTTGGTTGATCTTGGGTGGTTCTCTATGTGAGGACCTGGGCTTTTTCCATAGCTTCAAAACAAGCCCAAGATCATCAAAATCGGAGCCCGGATGTGAAAGTTATGCATGTTTCAGTTTTGGGGTTCCTGCTATTTTTTTATGGGCCGGACATCCGGGACTAGGCCGGATGTCCGGGCTCCCGGGACGCCCCGGATGTCCGGGATCCTCCCGGAAATCCGGCCGTCCATGTCCAGAGAGCATCTTGTGCTGCTATTTATTCTGGATGTGCGGCACTTGGCCGGATGTCCGGGGCCTGGAGGTTGGCCGGATGTCCGGGCCTCCCCCGGATATCTGGGCCCCCTATTTTTCCTCCTACGCTGTGTTCTTCGTGTGGTTTTTCTACAGCCGCCGGATGTCCGGCCATTGCCCGGATGTCCGGCCCGGCGCTGTCACTTACACTAAAACGGCTAGTTTTCTTGCCACACTATATATGCCCCCTCACCACTTCGTGGAGGGGTTGACCACTTCATCCCAAATCACCCCAAGAACACAAGTGGCTCCCTCTCACTTCTCCTACACCAAATCTTAGATCCCGGAGAGATTCGTGAGAGTTCTTGAGTGATTTTCCAATCAAAAGATAGATCCACTCCCTCTCCCTCTTGTGACCAAAAGAATTTGTGATTTGATCAAGCCTTGAGCATTTCCCCCTTGATCTTGTTACTCTTGGAGGTTGGAGACTCCTAGGCGGTAGGAGTGCTTCGGTGAGGAATCAACTTGTGATTTGTCCCCCGGAAAGTTTGTGAAGGTTTGGAGGCCACCTCAAGGTCTACCACTAGTGGTTGGGAATCGCCTTCGTGGTGATATCTCAAGGAGAATAGGGTGAGCCTTCGTGGTGTTGGTGTGCCTTCGTGGTAACGCCCATCCCTCCAATGGTGACTAGCTTCCCTCCAAGGAAGTGAACATCGGGATACATCCTCGTCTCCGTGACTTTGGTTATCCCTAACCCTAACTCCTTACTTGTGGTTTACTTTGCTTTCTTGACCTTGCATTCACTATATCTTGTTGTCCTCATTATATTGTGTTGGTTACCATATTGTAGAGATTATTTAGGCCAACACTTTATAATCCGCAATTCTTACTTCCTACTATTGTTCTATCTTGTGCTTAGTGTGAATTGCTAGCTTGTAACATTCATATCCATATCTTGTGACATAACTTGTGTAAGCTTGTAGTGCTTACTTGAGTTTGCTTGTATCATTCAATTCCATATATTGTGATACAATTTGTGTAAGCTTTGTGTTGCTTACTTGTGGTTGTGTGTATTATTCATTTCCATATCTCGTGATATGCATTGAGTAAGTTTGTGTAACTTACTTGTGCTTTCTCATATCCTTGTTGTTCTCATATTGTTTATCCTAAGTTGTTGGTGCACTTAGTGAGCCTAGTACATTTAGGATTTGTGCTTCAAAAGTATCCGCTTAGTTTATTTCCGCATTAGGATATAGCCAAATCCATAAAAGATTTTAAAACGCCTATTCACCCCCCCTCTAGGCGACATCGTGGTCCTTTCAATAGTGCAGAGTGCCAGTTGCTGTTTTTTTGCTTGTTTTTTACTTCGCAGGAAATCAATACCAAATAGAGTCCAAACGCAGTGAAACTTTTTGTTGATTTTTTCTAGACTAGAAGACACCTGTTGGGCCAAAGAAGTACCAGAGGGGGGCTCCGAGGGGAGCATAACCCACCTGGGCATGCCTGGGGGCCCAGGCGCACCCTGGTGGGTTGTGCCCACCTCGGCCGCCTCCCGCACCGCCTCTTTGCTCTATAAATACCCCAATATTCCAGAAACCCTTGGGGAGACGATGAAAATCAATTCCAGCCGTCGCAAATTCCAGAAACCACAGATCCAATCTAGACACCATCATGGAGGGGTTCATCATCCTCATTGGTGCCTCTCCGATGATGCGTGAGTAGTTCATTGTAGACCTACGGGTCCGTAGTTAGTAGCTAGATGGCTTCCTCTCTCTCTCTTGATTCTCAATACAATGGTCTCTTGAAGATCTATTTGATGTAACTCTTTTTGAAGTGTGTTTGTTGGGATCCGATGAACTTTGAGTTTATGATCAGTTCTATGTTTTTATCCATGAAAGTTATTTGAGTCTTTTCATCTCTTATATGCATGATTACTTATAGCCTCGTATTTCTTCTTCGAATCTTTGGTTTAGTTAGGCCGACTAGATTGATTTTTCTTGCCATGGGAAGAGGTGCTTTGTGATGGGTTCGATCTTACGGTGCTTGATCCTAGTGACAGAAAGGGAAACGACACGTATGTATCATTGCTATTAAGGATAACAAGATGGGGTCTATTTCTACATAAATAGATCTTGTCTACATCACGTCATCGTTCTTATTGCATTACTCTGATTTTCCATGAACTTAATACACTAGATGCATGCTGGATAGCGGTCGATGTGTGGAGTAATAGTAGTAGGTGCAGCCAGGAGTCGGTCTACTAACCTTGGATGTGATGCCTATATAATGATCATTGCCTGGATATCGTCATAATTATTTGAAGTTCTATCAATTGCCGAACAGTAATTTGTTTACCCACCGTATGCTATTTTCTCGAGAGAAGCCACTAGTGAAATCTACGGTCCCCGGGTCTCTTCTTTATCATATTTGCCTTCGCAATCTATTTTTATTTGCTTTTATTTTCAGATCTATTAATCCAAAAACACAAAAATACCTTGCTGCAATTTTTATTTATTTATTTTATCTCGCGTTCTCGCGAGATCTATTTATCCAATCTACTACAATTTTTCCTATCCTTTTACCCATGAGGGATTGACAACCCCTCTCTTATGTCAGGTTGCAAGTATTTTTTCTTTGTGTGTAGGAGTTGTTTATGTGGTGTTGCGTGGTTCTCCTACTGGTTCAATAACCTTGGTCTCATCACTGAGCGAAATACCTACCGTTGCTGTGTTGCATCATCCCTTCCTCTTTGGGGAAATACCAACGTAGTTCAAGCCAACATCAACACCCCGCCGGATCTACCTTCCACACCTTGGAACCCCCAACTGCCAACTCACCACTTCACCGGAGCCGCTTCAGCGACTGGCTTGTCCACCGCTCTAGATCTCCTTGACCGCCATCATGGTCCACCGCACCGGATCGGCTTCATCGGCGCCCTCGTCCACCAAAGTGTAGTCCCTTCACCGACTCCCTCATTCGCCCCATCGCTGGCCCTTCATACAAGCCCTCGTCCGCCGCAACAGATCCGCCTCACCAAAAGCACTGTACACTGCGCCGGATGTGCTTCACCGATGCCTTCGTCCACTGCACCGGACCCACTCCACGGACGCCATATTCAACTCCACCGACCCTGATTTACTGACGCCGCAGCCTCATCGGGTTATTTTGATTTGTACTCCTTCGGTTTTTCTCTTCTTTATCATGGAACTGTTCACTTACCACAGATGAGCTTTCTTGTATGTCGACAGGTGCCGCAACCGAAGCACCGGAGCCGCTTCAGCAACGGCCACAACCAGCCCAAACTCAACCGCAACACGAGCACCATCGACGATCCTTAGCTATCAAGTATGACAATGATACCCATACGCCACCTAGAATCAGGTACTATTATCCAACGGCCGGTGCCTACGTTCACTTTCTTAGCATAAGCACCGCACCTTCGAATTTCTTCAGGGCATCATTCAATTTTTCATGAGACGCATTATTCTACTTGCACCTGTAGGGCCATACTTCTGGCAGTGAACATGTTACATGTGCTAAATTACAAACCAGTGCACATATAGTTACAATGCTTTTGTTTTGTCCTAAGTATTACTTTACTTCCTAGATATCACTGCCTACTATTTTACTTCTTGCATGCTATATTTATGATAATGGTGTTGTTCTGATGCCACATGTTGGTTACATTAGACTGCTTCATGTTTTCTATGCTTAATTACACATCAGCAAACTAGCTTGTGGTTCCACAGTTTTTTGTTTGTTTTAACCTACATTTTCCGATGCTAGCTATTACATCACTACTCCGAGTCTCTTTTCATTACTTTTTTGTGCGTTCTTGATCTTCCCAAGTTGCATGACTAATTTGATGCTTCTATTAATTATGGAGCTGCCAACCCCATCAAGCAAAATATTTGATCTTTTGGGGCTGGCACCTCAAACAAGCATAAAAATAGAGTGAAGCACATATATTGTCGTGTAAGCACACACCCTTCTTTCATTAGTTTAGATTAACCATTGATGATCAATTTGAACCAGTGCATGCGATTAAAATTAATTTTACCTAAATAGAGGGTGCAGAATAAACTATAACAACTAGATTTGCAACCACGGGATGCTGACGATATCTTCAAAGAACATTGCAACAGCAGCGAGGTTTCACAGCAACATATGGTAAGCCAGTGTGTTTTAGTACATGTAAAATGTAATGCATGTGGGCTGCTTTCTTGGCTTGTGCCCTCAACCTGTAATCCTACAGAATTACAAATAGTTCAATTGTCTGCTTTGCTTTATTGCTTGATTCAAACGCTTGTTTGTTATTTGTTAGGCTATACCTGAGTTGGCCAATATGTCAGCAATGCCTGCTGTACTATCGTCAAGAAATGCATGCCTAGTTCATTTGACTCCTTAAATTTTCCTATGAACTTCATCACAAGACTGTCTTCATAGTTTATATGAGGCCACACTATTAAGTGCTTTCTCAGATTATTTCAAAAACACAAAAATACCTTGCTGCAATTTTTATTTATTTATTTTATCTCGCTTTCCCGCGAGATCTATTTATCCAATCTACTACAATTTTACCTATCCTTTGACCCGTGAGGGATTGACAACCCCTCTCTTACGTAGGGTTGCAAGTATTTGTTCTTTGTGTGCAGGAGCTGTTTACGTGGTGTTGCGTGGTTCGCCTACTGGTTCGATAACCTTGGTCTCATCACTGAGGGAAATACCTACCGTTGCTGTGCTGCATCATCCCTTCCTCTTTGGGGAAATACCGACGTAGTTCAAGCCAACATCAAAAGGAATTTCTGGCGCCGTTGCCGGGGGGATATCATCAACATCTACCAGGTTCCTAATCACAAATCTCATCACCTTGCAATTTAGATTATTTGTCATTTACCTCTCATTTTTCTCTCCCCCACTTCACAAAAAATTGCCATTTTATTCGCCCTCTTTTTCGTTCGCCGTTTTCTCGTCAGATCTGTTTTTGAGTGCAATCTTGTTGCGTAGTCACGACGACTCAAGAGAACACCAAGTTGTGTGATTTCTCTAATACCAACAACAATGATTTCATTAGCACTCCGATTGCTCCTCCCGCCACTAGTGCGGAGTCTTGTGATATTAATGCTGCTTTGTTGAATCTTGTTATGAAAGATCAATTTTCCGGTACTCCTAGTGAGGATGCCGCGTCCCATCTTAACACATTCGTGGAATTATGCGATATGCAAAAGAAAAAAGATGTGGACAATGATATTGTGAAGTTGAAATTATTCCCGTTTTCTTTGCGAGATCGTGCAAAATTTTGGTTTTCTTCTTTGCCTCGCAATAGTATTGATTCTTGGGATAAGTGCAAAGATGCTTTTATTACTAAGTTTTTTCCGCCCGCGAAAATTATTTCCCTTCGAACACAAATCATGAATTTTAAGCAACTTGAGCATGAACATGTTGCGCAATCTTGGGAAAGAATGAAATTGATGCTAAGAAATTTTCCTACTCATGGTTTAAATCTTTGGATGATCATACGAAATTTTTATGCAGGATTGAATTTTGTTTCTAGAAATCTTTTAGATTCCGCTGTGGGTGGTACTTTTATGGAAATTACTTTGGGTGAAGACACTAAATTGCTAGATAATATTATGGCAAATTATTCACAATGGCATACCGAAAGAGCTCCTACTAGTAAAAAAGTTAATTCGGTTGAAGAAAATTTCTTCTTTGAGTGAAAAAGTCGATGCTCTTATGAAATTGGTTGCTAATAAAAGTGCTCCTATTTATTTTAATTATGTGCCTTTGTCTACCTTGATTGAGCAAAATAGTGATGTCGTAGATGTGAATTTTATCTCTCGAAACAATTTCAATAACAATGCTTATAGAGGTAATTTTAATCCTAGGCCTTTTCCTACTAATTCCTCTAATAATTATGGTAATTCCTATGGAAATCCTTCATATAATAATAATAGGAACACCTCTGATCTTGAGGATAATATTAAAGAATTTATCAATACTCAAAAAGTTTTCAATGCTACAATAGAAGAAAAGTTGAATAAGATGGATGATTTGTCTAGAAGTATTGATAGACTTTCTCATGACGTAGAAAATCTCAAGATGAAAATATTTGTGCCTAAGGTTGAGGAATCAATCAAAGCTTTATATGTTTCTATGGATGAAATAAAGAAAAGAACCTCTATGCTTAGAGCTGAAAGAGAATTTTTAGAAAAAACATTTTCTAGTGATTACTTTCGTAAAAGTGATGAAGATCTTCAAATGATTGGTGTTTCCTCTATTGATTCCTTGTTTAGTAAAATTAAGATTGATAATAAAGGGACTGAAGAAGAGTCAACTTTAGCTACAAGGCGTCCCGATAATTTGGAGGGTGAAAATCTTGTTGAGAAAATTGATAAAAGTGGGTTTGAAGAGGTCAAAACTTTAACTAGTGATGTACCCACTCTCTTGGATTACAAGGACTTTAATTATGATAGTTGTTCTTTGATTTATTGTATTTCCTTGTTGCAATCCATGATTAATTCACCTCATGCTTATGAACAAAACAAAGCTTTTACTAAACATATTGTTGATGCTATGATGAAAGCTTTAGAAGAAAAGTTGGAATTAGAGATCTCAATTCCTAGAAAATTACATGATGAATGGGAACCTACTATCAAAGTCAAAATTAAAAATTATGAGTGTTTTGCTTTGTGTGACTTGGGTGCTAGTGTTTCTACAATTCCGAAATCTTTATGTGATGTGCTTGGTCTTACCGATATTGATGAATGTTCTTTAAATTTGCACTTGGCGGATTCTACTATTAAAAAGCCTATGGGAAGAATTAATGATGTTCTTATTCTTGCAAATACAAATTATGTGCCCATAGATTTTATTGTCCTTGATATTAATTGCAATCCGTCTTGTCTAATTATTCTTGGTAGACCGTTTTTACGTACTATTGGTGCCGTGATTGATATGAAAGAAGGCAATATTAAATTTCAATTTGCACTAAGGAAGGGTATGGAACACTTCCCTAGAACAATAATTAAGCCACCATATGAATCAATCATGAGGGCATCTTATGGATCTAGAAATAAAGAAGACAACACTTAGATCTTTGCATTATGCCAGCTAAGGGCATAAAACGATAGCGCTTGTTGGGAGGCAACCCAATGAATAAAATTTATTTTTGTATTTTTCTTTCTGTTCTTGAGTGTTTGCAAAATTATGCTACTGTTATGATTGTTTTTTTATGTTTTAATTAGTGTTTGTGCCAAGCAAAGCCTTTGGGATTATGTTAGGTGATAGTTGATTTGATCTAGTTGGAAAACAGAAATTTTTGGGTCCAGAAAAACAATTTTCAAAAATCACAGAATTGAGGAATGCTTCTGAATTTTTTACACAAGATTTATATACAAATTGCTTACATCTTCCTAATGTTTCAGAATTTTTAGAATTACATAAGTATTCGAAGTTTTCAGATTGCTACAGACTGTTCTGTTTTTGACAGATTCTGTTTTCTTTGCGTTGTGTGCTTATTTCGATGAATCTATGGTTTGTATTGGAGGGTATAAGCTATAGAAAAGTTGGAATACAGTAGATATAATGTAAAAATAAAATATGAATGGGTTTGCAATAGTACTTATAGTAGTGATTTGCTTTGTTATACTAACGGATCTCACGAAGGTTTTGGTGAGTTTTGTGTGATTGAAGTTTTCAAGTTTTGGGTGAGATCACGATGGATGAAGGAGTAAGGAGTAAGAAGAGCCTAAGCTTGGGGATGCCCCATGGCATCCCAAGCTATTATCTAAAATAGAAGCAAGCAACTAAGCTTGGGGATGCCCGAGTGGCATCCCCTCTTTCTTCTAACGACCATCGGTATTTTACTTGGAGCTATATTTTTATTCGTCACATATGATGAGTTTTGCTTGGAGCGTCTTGTATGATATGATTCTTTGCTTGTTTTTCTTTTTATTTTTAGTCATGAATCCTTGCTGGACACACCTATTTGTGAGAGCCAAAATTATGCTACGACTTGTTAGAATTGCTCTCTATGCTTCACTTAAATTCTTTTGAGCTTTGGAATTGCTCTAGTGCTTCACTTATATCTTTTTGAGCACGGTGTGCTTTAGTATTTTTGAAGAAATGCTCTCATGCTTCACTTAGATTTATTTGAGAGTTAGTAAAATTTTTAAGAAATTCTCTCTTGCTTCACATAAATTATTTTGAGAGAAGAGATTTTTTATGCTCATGTTCTTCACTTAGATTTGTTTGAGCTATCAAAAGCAACATATGAAATTAGTCCCAAAGTGATAGATATTCAAGAAGGATATAATAAAAACTTTCATGAAGATCATTGGAAAAAATAAACTTGATTCCTTATAATAGTTTTGTGATATGTTGATATAATATGTGAGTCATGTTGACGAGTAATTATGCTTTAGTAAGAATATTGGTGTTAAGGTTTGTGATTCCCTATGCAAGCTCAAAAGTCAATAGTTATGCAATGAAATTACATCCTGCTTGTAGTGCATTATTCGGTGTTAGTTATGCTTAATGCTCGCTTATGAGATTTTTCGTTCCTTGGTTGGATGCTTCCCAATCTTTTTCTAGCCTTCATTTGCACTAAGTATGATCACTACTTGTGCATCCAAAACCTTAAACCCAGTTTTGCCACATGAGTCCACTATACCTACCTATATGCGGTATTTCCGTGCTGTTCTAAGCAAATTTTTATGTGCCATCTCTAATTTTCAAAATAAATTTCTCTTTTGTGTGCTCGTACCGCTCAAGAAACGGTAGGGGGTGGCTGATATATTTCCATGCTAGATGTGTTATTCTCAAGATGAGTGTTTATTCACTTGTCATTGCATGAGAGTACGGCAAAGGTATTAGGGATGCCTAGTCCCGAAATGAAAATGAATTTACTTTATGTTGTCAAATAATAAATTCCTTGGAAAGTGTTGGCATGGATGACACCCGTGGATTCGGTTAGCCGTGGAATGTGAAAGTATGGTGGAAAAAGGAATAAACTTTATTTTCTGTTTGGGAACCGCCTATGATATATCTAGCATGGACAGTATTTGGAACTACTCGATCGTTTTCGTTGACAGGAAAAGCATGCCACCCAAAACTTTTTATCTCTATCTTTTTCGCTTTGAGCTCTGGCACCTCTACAAATCCTTACTTCCCTCTGCGAAGGGCCTTTCTTTTACTTTATGCAATTTTCTTTTTATTTTGAGTCTCCATCTTCTCTTATAAAGCACCAACTAAGGGGCACTATGATCGTACTTGAGCATTGGGTGTAGCTAATATGCGAGTGTGTTTCATGAATGGATCAATGATTGAGCATAATGGGCTAGGATAACTTGCTTTAGAGTTGATATTTTGAAAGACATGGTTGCTGGTTGATATGCTTGAGTATTGAAATATTCATGTCAAAACTAGACTATTGCTTTGAATCATATAAAAGTCCAAATGTCCATGCTATAAATCAAAAATTATGTGATGAACATGTTAGGCAGCATTCCACATCAAAAATTCTGTTTTTATCATTTACCTACTCGAGGACGAGCAGGAATTAAGCTTGGGGATGCTGATACGTCTCCAACATATCTATAATTTTTGATTGTTCCATGCTCTTATATTATCATTCTTGGATGTTTTACAATCATTTTATAGCAACTTTATATCATTTTTCAGGACTAACCTATTGACATAGTGCCCAGTGCCAGTTGCTGTTTTTTGCTTGTTTTTTACTTCGTAGGAAATCAATACCAAACGGAGTTCAAACACAGTGAAACTTTTTGGTGATTTTTTCTGGACCAGAAGACACCTGTTGGGCCAAAGAAGTGCCAGAGGGGGGCTCTGAGGGGAGCACAACCCACCTGGGCGCGCCTGGGGGCCCAAGCACACCCTGGTGGGTTGTGCCCACCTCGGCCGCCTCCCACACCGCCTCTTTGCTCTATAAATACCCCAATATTCCAGAAACCCTAGGGGAGACGACAAAAATCAATTCCAACCGCCGCAAGTTCCAGAAACCACAGATCCAATCTAGACACCATCACGGAGGGGTTCATCATCCTCATTGGTGCCTCTCCGATGATGCGTGAGTAGTTCATTGTAGACCTACGGGTCCGTAGTTAGTAGCTAGATGGCTTCCTCTCTCTCTTTTGATTCCCAATACAACGGTCTCTTGGAGATCTATTTGATGTAACTCTTTTTGCGGTGTGTTTGTTGAGATCCAATGAACTTTGAGTTTATGATCAGATCTATGTTTTTATCCATGAAAGTTATTTGAGTCTTTTGATCTCTTATATGCATGATTACTTATAGCCTCGTATTTCTTCTTCGAATCATTGGTTTAGTTAGGCCGACTAGATCGATTTTTCTAGCCATGGGAAGAGGTGCTTTGTGATGGGTTCGATCTGAAGGAAATATGCCCTAGAGGCAATAATAAAGTTGTTATTTATATTTCCTTATATCATGACAAATGTTTATTATTCATGCTAGAATTGTATTAACCGAAAACTTAGTACATGTGTGAATACATAGACAAACAGAGTGTCACTAGTATGCCTCTACTTGACTAGCTCGTTAATCAAAGATGGTTAAGTTTCCTAGCCATAGACATGAGTTTTCATTTGATGAACGGGATCACATCATTAGAGAATGATGTGATTGACAAGACCCATCCGTTAGCTTAGCACTATGATCGTTTAGTTTGTTGCTATTGCTTTCTTCATGACTTATACATGTTCCTATGAATATGAGATTATGCAACTCCCGAATACCAGAGGAACACTTAGTGTGCTATCAAACGTCACAATGTAACTGGGTGGTTATAAAGATGCTCTATAGGTGTCTCCGATGGTGTTTGTTGAGTTGGCATAGATCGAGATTAGGATTTGTCACTCCGATTGTCGGAGAGGTATCTCTGGGCCCTCTCGGTAATGCACATCATATGAATCCTTGCAAGCAATGTAACTAATGAGTTAGTTACAGGATGATGCATTACGGAACGAGTAAAGAGACTTGCCGGTAACGAGATTGAACTAGGTATGATGATACCGATGATCGAATCTCGGGCAAGTAACATACCGATGACAAAGGGAACAACGTATGTTGTTTTGCGGTTTGACCGATAAAGATCTTCATAGAATATGTGGGAGCCAATATGAGCATCCAGGTTCCGCTATTGGATATTGACCGGAGATGAGTCTCGGTCATGTCTACATAGTTCTCGAACCCGTAGGGTCCGCACGCTTAACGTTCGATGACGATCGGTATTATGAGTTTATGTGTTTTGATGTACCGAAGGTAGTTCGGAGTCCCGGATGTGATCACGGACATGACGAGGAGTCTCGAAATGGTCGAGACATAAAGATCGATATATTGGAAGGCTATGTTTGGACACCGGAATGGTTCCGGATGAGTTCGGGCATTTTCCGGAGTACCGGGAGGTTACCGGAACCCCCCGGGGAGTCAATGGGACTTATTGGGCCTTAGTGGAAGAGAGGAGGAGGCGGCCAGGTGGAGGGAGCCCCCCCCCCCCCAAGCCCAATCCGAATTGAGGTGGGGGCCGGCCCCCCCTTTCCTTCTCCCTCTCTCCCTCTTCCTTCTTCTCCTACTCCAACTAGGGAAAGGGGGAAACCTACTCCTACTGGGAGTAGGACTCCCCCCTTGGGCGCGCCATAGAGAGGGCCGGCCCTCCCCTCCTCCACTCCTTTATATACGGGGGAGGGGGCACCCCATAGACACACAAGTTGATTGTTTTAGCCGTGTGCGGTGCCCCCTCCACAGATTTCCACCTCGGTCATATTGTCGTAGTGCTTCGGCGAAGCCCTGCGTCGGTAACTTCATCATCACCGTCACCACGCCGTCATGCTGACGAAACTATCCCTCGGCCTCAGCTGGATCTAGAGTTTGAGGGACATCACCGAGCTGAATGTGTGCAGATCGCGGAGGTGCCGTGCATTTGGTACTTGATCGGTTGGATCGCGAAGACGTTCGACTACATCAACCGCGTTACTAAACGCTTCCGCTTTCGGTCTACGAGGGTACGTGGACACACTCTCCCCGCTCGTTGCTATGCATCACATAGATAGATCTTGCGTGATCGTAGGTAATTTTTTTGAAATACTACGTTCCCCAACAGTGGCATGCGAGCCAGGTCTATGCGTAGATGTTATTTGCACGAGTAGAACACAAAGGAGTTGTGGGCGTGGGTGTATACATATTGCTTGCTGTTACTAGTTGTTACTTGGTTCAGCGGTATTGTGAGATGAAGCGGCCCGGACCGACATTACGCGTACGCTTACGCGAGACTGGTTTCACCGCTGCGAGCACTCGTTGCTTAAAGGTGACTGGTGGGTGTCTGTCTCTCTCACTTTAGTTGAACCAGTTTCAATGAAGAGGGTTCTTTTAGAAGATCAAAAAGCAATCACTACACCACGTTGTGGTTTTGATGCGTAGGTAAGAACGGTTCTTGCTCGAAGCCCGTAGCAGCCACGTAAAACTTGCAACAACAAAGTAGAGGACGTCTAACTTGTTTTTGCAGGGCTTGCTGTGATGTGATATGGTCAAGACATGATGTGATATAATTTGTTGTATGAGATGATCATGTTTTGTAACAGAATTATCGGCAACAGGCAGGAGCCATATGGTTGTCGCTTTATTGTATGCAATGCAATCGCCATGTAATTGTTTTTTACTTTATCACTAAGCGGTAGCGATAGTCGTAGAAGCAATAGTTGGCGAGACGACAACGATGCTACGATGGAGATCAAGGTGTCGCGCCGGTGACGATGGTGATCATGACGGTGCTTTGGAGATGGAGATCAAAGGCACAAGATGATGATGGCCATATCATATCAATCATATTGAATTGCATGTGATGTTAATCCTTTTATGCATCTTATTTTGCTTAGTACGGCAGTAGCATTATAAGGTGATCTCTCACTAAATTTCAAGGTACAAGTGTTCTCCCTGAGTATGCACCGTTGCTACAGTTCGTCGTGCCGAGACACCACGTGATGATCGGGTGTGATAAGCTCTACATTCACATACAACGGGTGCAAGCCAGTTTTGCACACTCAGAATACTCGGGTTAAACTTGACGAGCCTAGCATATGCAGATATGGCCTCAAAACACTGAGACCGAAAGGTCGAGCGTGAATCATATAGTAGATATGATCAACATAGTGATGTTCACCATTGAAAACTACTCCATCTCACGTGATGATCGGACATGGTTTAGTTGATTTGGATCACGTGATCACTTAGATGATTAGAGGGATGTCTATCTAAGTGGGAGTTCTTAAGTAATATGATTAATTGAACTTTAATTTATCATGAACTTAGTACCTGATAGTATTTTGCATGTCTATGTTGTTGTAGATCAATGGCCCGTGCTACTCTTCCTTTGAATTTTAATGCGTTCCTAGAGAAAGCTAAGTTAAAAGATGATGGTAGCAACTGCACGGACTGGGTCCATAACTTGAGGATTATCCTCATTGCTGCACAGAAGAATTACGTCCTGGAAGCACCGCTAGGTGCAAGACCAGCTGCAGGAGCAACGGCGGACGTTGTGAATGTCTGGCAGAGCAAAGCTGATTACTACTCGATAGTTCAGTGTGCCATGCTTTACGGCTTAGAACCGGGACTTCAACGATGTTTTGAACATCATGGAGCATATGAGATGTTCCAGGAGTTGAAGTTTATATTTCAAGAAAATGCCCAGATTGAGAGATATGAAGTCTCCAATAAGTTCTAAAGCTGCAAAATGGAGGAGAATAGTTCTGTCAGTGAACATATACTCAAAATGTCTAGGTATCATAATCACTTGACTCAGCTGGGAGTTGATCTTCCGGTTGATAGTGTCATTGACAGAGTTCTTCAATCACTGCCACCAAGCTACAAGAGCTTCGTGATGAACTATAATATGCAAGGGATGGATAAGACAATTCCCGATCTCTTCGCAATGCTAAAGGCTGCAGAGGTAGAAATCAAGAAGGAGCATCAAGTGTTGATGGTCAACAAGACCACCAGTTTCAAGAAAAAGGGTAAAGGGAAGAAGGGGAACTTCAAGAAGAACGGCAAGCAAGTTGCTGCTCAAGTGAAGAAGCCCAAGTCTGGACCTAAGCCTGAGACTGAGAGCTTCTACTGCAAAGGGACTGGTCACTGGAAGCGGAACTGCCCCAAGTATTTAGCGGATAAGAAGGATGGCAAAGCGAACAAAGATATATATGATATACATGTTATTGATGTGTACCTTACTAATGCTCACAGTAGTGCCTGGGTATTTGATACTGGTTCTGTTGCTAATATTTGCAACTCAAAACAGGGACTACGGATTAAGCGAAGATTGGCTAAGGACGAGGTGATGATGCGCGTGGGAAATGGTTCCAAAGTCGATGTGATCACCGTCGGCACGCTACCTCTACATCTACCTTCGGGATTAGTTTTAGACCTGAATAATTGTTATTTGGTGCCAGCGTTAAGCATGAACATTATATCTGGATCTTGTTTGATGCGAGACGGTTATTCATTTAAATCTGAGAATAATGGTTGTTCTATTTATATGAGTAATATCTTTTATGGTCATGCACCCTTAAAGAGTGGTATATTTTTGTTGAATCTCGATAGTAGTGATACACATATTCATAATATTGAAACCAAAAGATGCAGAGTTGATAATGATAGTGCAACTTATTTGTGGCACTGCCGTTTGGGTCATATTGGTGTAAAGCGCATGAAGAAACTCCATACTGATGGACTTTTGGAATCACTTGATGATGAATCACTTGGTACTTGCGAACCATGACTCATGGGCAAGATGACTAAAACTCCGTTCTCCGGAACAATGGAGCGAGCAACAGATTTATTGGAAATAATACATACTGATGTATGCGATCCGATGAATATTGAGGCTTGCGGCGGGTATCGTTATTTTCTGACCTTCACAGATGATTTGAGCAGATATGGGTATATCTACTTGATGAAACATAAGTCTGAAACATTTGAAATGTTCAAAGAATTTCAGAGTGAAGTGGAAAATCATCGTAACAAGAAAATAAAGTTTCTGCGATCTGATCGTGGAGGAGAATATTTGAGTTACGAGTTTGGTCTTCATTTAAAACAATGCGGAATAGTTTCGCAACTCACGCCACCCGGAACACCACAACGTAATGGTGTGTCCGAACATCGTAACCGCACTTTATTAGATATGGTGTGATCTATGATGTCTCTTACTGATTTACCGCTATCGTTTTGGGGTTATGCTTTAGAGACGGCTGCATTCATGTTAAATAGGGCACCATCTAAATCCGTTGAGACGACACCTTATGAACTGTGGTTTGGCAAGAAACCCAAGCTGTCGTTTCTTAAAGTTTGGGGCTGCGATGCTTATGTGAAAAAGCTTCAACCTGATAAGCTCAAACCCAAATCGGAGAAATGTGTCTTCATAGGATACCCAAAGGAAACTGTTGGGTACATCTTCTATCACAGATCCGAAGGTAAGACATTCGTTGCTAAGAATGGATCCTTTCTAGAGAAGGAGTTTCTCTCGAAAGAAGTGAGTGGGAGGAAAGTAGAACTTGATGAGGTAACTGTACCTGCTCCCTTATTGGAAAGTAGTTCATCACAGAAATCAGTTCCTGTGACTCCTACACCAATTAGTGAGGAAGCTAATGATGATGATCATGTAACTTCAGATCAAGTTACTACCGAACCTCGTAGGTCAACCAGAGTAAGATCCGCACCAGAGTGGTACGGTAATCCTGTTCTGGAGGTCATGTTACTTGACCATGACGAACCTATGAACTATGAGGAAGCGATGATGAGCCCAGATTCCGCAAAATGGCTTGAGGCCATGAAATCTGAGATGGGATCCATGTATGAGAACAAAGTGTGGACTTTGGTTGACTTGCCCGATGATCGGCAAGCCATAGAGAATAAATGGATCTTCAAGAAGAAGACTGACGCTGACGGTAATGTTACTGTCTACAAAGCTCGACTTTTTGTGAAAGGTTTTCGATAAGTTCAAGGAGTTGACTACGATGAGACCTTCTCACCCATGGCGATGCTTAAGTCCGTCCGAATCATGTTAGCAATTGCCGCATTTTATGATTATGAAATTTGGCAAATGGATGTAAAAGCTGCATTCCTGAATGGATTTCTAGAAGAAGAGTTGTATATGATGCAACCCAAAGGTTTTATCGATCCAAAGGATGCTAACAAAGGGTGCAAGCTCCAACGATCCATTTATGAACTGGTGCAAGCATCTCGGAGTTGGAAAAAACGTTTTGATAGTGTGATCAAAGCATATGGTTTTATACAGACTTTTGGAGAAGCCTATATTTACAAGAAAGTGAGTGGGAGCTATGTAGCATTTCTAATATTATATGTGGATGACATATTGTTGATTGGAAATGA
Organism: Thinopyrum elongatum; assembly: GCA_011799875.1. NCBI lineage: Eukaryota > Viridiplantae > Streptophyta > Magnoliopsida > Poales > Poaceae > Thinopyrum > Thinopyrum elongatum. Next base: position 625,878,920 of record CM022298.1, on the reverse strand, counting down.
TATAGAATTTGTGGATAGCATAAAAGGATACTTGAACAAGAGTTTTTCAATGAAAGACCTTGGTGAAGCTGCTTATATATTGGGCATCAAGATCTATAGAGATAGATCAAGATGCTTAATTGGACTTTCACAAAGCACATACCTTGATAAAGTTTTGAAGAAGTTCAAAATGGATCAAGCAAAGAAAGGGTTCTTGCCTGTGTTACAAGGTGTGAAGTTGAGTCCGACTCAATGCCCGACCACTGCAGAAGATAGAGAGAAAATGAAAGTCATTCCCTATGCTTCAGCCATAGGTTCTATCATGTATGCAATGCTGTGTACCAGACCTGATGTGTGCCTTGCTATTAGTTTAGCAGGGAGGTACCAAAGTAATCCACGAGTGGATCACTGGATAGCAGTCAAGAACATCCTGAAATACCTGAAAAGGACTAAGGATATGTTTCTCGTTTATGGAGGTGACAAAGAGCTCGTCGTAAATGCTTACGTTGATGCAAGCTTTGACACTGATCCGGATGACTCTAAGTCACAAACCGGATACGTATTTATATTGAACGGTGGAGCTGTCAGTTGGTGCAGTTCTAAGCAAAGCGTCGTGGCGGGATCTACGTGTGAAGCAGAGTACATAGCTGCTTCGGAAGCAGCAAATGAAGGAGTCTGGATGAAGGAGTTCATATCCGATCTAGGTGTCATACCTAGTGCATCGGGTCCAATGAAAATCTTTTGTGACAATACTGGAGCTATTGCCTTGGCGAAGGAGTCCAGATTTCACAAGAGAACCAAACACATCAAGAGACGCTTCAATTCCATCCACGATCAAGTCTAGGAGGGAGACATAGTGATTTGCAAGATACATACGGATCTGAATGTTGCAGACCCATTAACTAAGTCTCTCTCACGAGCAAAACATGATCAACACCAAGACTCCATGGGTGTTAGAATCATTACTGTGTAATCTAGATTATTGACTCTAGTGCAAGTGGGAGACTGAAGGAAATATGCCCTAGAGGCAATAATAAAGTTGTTATTTATATTTCCTTATATCATGATAAATGTTCATTATTCATGCTAGAATTGTATTAACTGGAAACTTAGTACATGTGTGAATACATAGACAAACAGAGTGTCACTAGTATGCCTCTACTTGACTAGCTCATTAATCAAAGATGGTTAAGTTTCCTAGCCATAGACATGAGTTGTCATTTGATGAACGGGATCACATCATTAGAGAATGATGTGATTGACAAGACCCATCCGTTAGCTTAGCACTATGATCGTTTAGTTTGTTGCTATTGCTTTCTTCATGACTTATACATGTTCCTATGACTATGAGATTATGCAACTCCCGAATACCGGAGGAACACTTAGTGTGCTATCAAACGTCACAACGTAACTGGGTGATTATAAAGATGCTCTACAGGTGTCTCCGATGGTGTTTATTGAGTTGGCATAGATCGCGATTAGGATTTGTCACTCTGATTGTCGGAGAGGTATCTCTGGGCCCTCTCGGTAATGCACATCATATGAAGCCTTGCAAGCAACGTGACTAATGAGTTAGTTATGGGATGATGCATTATGGAACGAGTAAAGAGACTTCCCGGTAACAAGATTGAACTATGTATGATGATACCGACAATCGAATCTCGGGCAAGTAACATACCGATGACAAAGGGAACAACGTATGTTGTTATGCGGTTTGACCGATAAAGATCTTCATAGAATATGTGGGGGCCAATATGAGCATCCAGGTTCCGCTATTGGTTATTGACCGGAAATGAGTCTCGGTCATGTCTACATAGTTCTCGAACCCGTAGGGTCCGCACGCTTAACGTTCGATGACGATCGGTATTATGAGTTTATGTGTTTTGATGTACCGAAGGTAGTTCGGAGTCCCGGATGTGATCACGGACATGATGAGGAGTCTCGAAATGGTCGAGAGATAAAGATCGATATATTGGAAGGCAATCTTTGGACAACGGAATGGTTTCGGATGAGTTCGGGCATTTTCTGGAGTACCGGGATGTTACCGGAACCCCCCGGGGAGTCAATGGGCCTTATTGGGCCTTAGTGGAAGAGAGGAGGAGGCGGCCAGGTGGAGGGCGCGCCCCCCCCAAGGCTAATCTAAATTGGGGTGGGGGGCCAGCCCCCCCTTTCCTTCTCCCTCTCTTCCTCTTCCTTCTTCTCCTACTCCAACTAGGGAAAGGGGCAAACCTACTCCTACTGGGAGTAGGACTCCCCCCTTGGGAACGCCATAGAGAGGGCCGGCCCTCCCTTCCTCCACTCCTTTATATACGGGGGAGGGGGGCACCCCATAGACACACAAGTTGATTGTTTTAGCCGTGTGCGGTGCCCCCTCCACAGATTTCCACCTCGGTCATATTGTCGTAGTGCTTAGGCGAAGTCCTGCGTCGGTAACTTCATCATCACCGTCACCACGCCGTCGTGCTGACGAAACTCTCCCTCGGCCTCAGCTAGATCTAGAGTTTGAGGGACGTCACCGAGCTGAACGTGTGCAGATCGTGGAGGTGTCGTGCGTTCGGTACTTGATCGATTGGATCGCGAAGACGTTCGACTACATCAACCGCGTTACTAAACGCTTCCGCTTTCGGTCTACGAGGGTACGTGGACACACTCTCCCCGCTCGTTGCTATGCATCACATAGATAGATCTTGCGTGATCGTAGGTAATTTTTTTTGAAATACTACGTTCCCCAACACGATCTTGCGGTGCTTGATCCCAGTGACAAAAAGGGAAACGTTACGTATGTATCATTGCTATTAAGGATAACAAGATGGGGTCTATTTCTACATAAATATATCTTGTCTACATCATGTCATCGTTCTTATTGCATTACTCCGTTTTTCCATGAACTTAATACACTAGATGCATGCTCGATAGCGGTCGATGTGTGGAGTAATGGTAGTAAATGCAGGCAGGAGTTGGTCTACTAATCTTGGACGTGATGCCTATATAATGATCATTGCCGAGATATCGTCATAATTATTTGAAGTTCTCTCAAGTGCCCAACAGTAATTTGTTTACCCACTGTATGCTATTTTCTCGAGAGAAGCCACTAGTGAAATCTGTTGGGGAACGTAGTATTTCAAAAAAATTCCTACAAGCATGCAAGATCTATCTAGGAGAGGTATAGCAACGAGCGGGGAGAGTGTGTCCACGTACCCTCGTAGACCGAAAGCGGAAGCGTTTAGTAACGCGGTTGATGTAGTCGAACGTCTTCGTGATCCAACCGATCAAGTACCGAACGCACGGCACCTCCGTGATCTGCACACGTTCAGCTCGGTGACGTCCCTCGAACTCTAGATCTAGCTGAGGCCGAGGGAGAGTTTCGTCAGCACGACGGTGTGGTGACGGTGATGATGAATTTACCGACGCAGGGCTTCGCCTAAGCACTACGACAATATGACCAAGGTGGAAATCTGTGGAGGGGGGCACCGCACACGGCTAAACAATCAACTTGTGTGTCTATGGGGTGCCCCCCTCCCTATATATAAAGGAGTGGAGGAGGGGGTCGGCCGGCCTCATGGGGCGCGCCCCAAGGGGGGTAATCCTACTCCTACTAGGAGTAGGTTCCCCCCTTTCCTAGTCCTACTAGGAGGGGGAAGGAAGGGGAAGAGGGAGAGAAGGAAAGGAGGGCCAGCCCCCCTCCCCAACTCGGATTGGGCTTGGGGGGGCGCACGCCTCCAACTGGCCACCTCCTCCTCTCTTCCACTAAGGCCAATGAAGGCCCATTGACTCCCCGGGGGGTTTCGGTAACCTCCCGGTACTCCGAAAAATACCCGATACACCTCGGAACTATTCCGGTGTCCGAATATAGTATTCCAATATATCAATCTTCATGTCTCGACCATTTCAAGACTCCTCGTCATGTCCGTGATCTCATCCGGGACTCCGAACTACCTTCGGTACATCAAAACACATAAACTCATAATACCGATCGTCATCGAACGTTAAGCGTGTGGACCCTACGGGTTCGAGAACTATGTAGACATGACCGAGACTCATCTCCAGTCAATAACCAGTAGCAGAACCTAGATGCTCATATTGGCTCCCACATATTCTATGAAGATCTTTATCGGTCAAACCGCATAACAACATACGTTGTTCCCTTTGTCATCGGTATGTTACTTGCCCGAGATTCGATCGTCGGTATCTCAATACCTAGTTCAATCTCGTTACCGGCAAGTCTCTTTACTCGTTCCGTAATGCATCATCCCGTAACTAACTCATTAGTCACATTGCTTGCAAGGCTTATAGTGATGTGCATTACCGAGAGGGCCCAGAGATACCTCTCCGACAATCGGAGTGACAAATCCTAATCTCGATCTATGCCAACTCAACAAACACCATCGGAGACACCTGTAGAGCATCTTTATAATCACCCAATTATGTTGTGACGTTTGATAGCACACTAAGTGTTCCTCCGGTATTCAGCAGTTGCAAAATCTCATAGTCATAGGAACATGTATAAGTCATGAAGAAAGCAATAGCAATAAACTAAACGATCATAGTGCTAAGTTAACGGATGGGTCATGTCAATCACATCATTCTCTAATGATGTGACCCGTTCATCAAATGACAACTCATGTCTATGGCTAGGAAACTTAACCATCTTTGATCAACGAGCTAGTCAAGTAGAGGCATACTAGTGACAGTCTATTTTGTCTATGTATTCACACATGTACTAAGTTTCCGGTTAATACAATTCTAGCATGAATAATAAACATTTATCATGATATAAGGAAATATAAATAACAACTTTATTATTGCCTCTAGGGCATATTTCCTTCAGTCTCCCACTTGCACTAGAGTCAATAATCTAGATTACATAGTAATGATTCTAACACCCATGGAGTCTTGGTGCTGATCATGTTTTGCTCATGAGAGAGGCTTAGTTAATGGGTCTGCAACATTCAGATCCGTATGTATCTTGCAAATCACTATGTCTCCCTCCTTGACTTGATCGTGGATGGAATTGAAGCGTCTCTTGATGTGTTTGGTTCTCTTGTGAAATCTGGATTCCTTCGCCAAGGCAATAGCTCTAGTATTGTCACAAAAGATTTTCATTGGACCCGATGCACTAGGTATGACACCTAGATTGGATATGAAATCCTTCATCCAGACTCCTTCATTTGCTACTTCCGAAGCAGCTATGTACTCTGCTTCACACATAGATCCCGCCACGACGCTTTGCTTAGAACTGCACGAACTGACAGCTCCACCGTTCAATATAAATACGTATCCGGTTTGTGACTTAGAGTCATCCGGATCAGTGTCAAAGCTTGCATCAACGTAAGCATTTACGACGAGCTCTTTGTCACCTCCATAAACGAGAAACATATCCTTAGTCCTTTTCAGGTATTTTCGGATGTTCTTGACTGCTATCCAGTGATCCACTCCAGGATTACTTTGGTACCTCCCTGCTAAACTAATAGCAAGGCACACATCAGGTCTGGTACACAGCATTGCATACATGATAGAACCTATGGCTGAAGCATAGGGAATGACTTTCATTTTCTCTCTATCTTCTGCAGTGGTCGGGTATTGAGTCTGACTCAACTTCACACCTTGTAACACAGGCAAGAACCCTTTCTTTGCTTGATCCATTTTGAACTTCTTCAATACTTTATCAAGGTATGTGCTTTGTGAAAGTCCAATTAAGCGTCTTGATCTATCTCTATAGATCTTGATGCCCAATATGTAAGCAGCTTCACCGAGGTCTTTCATTGAAAAACTCTTGTTCAAGTATCCTTTTATGCTATCCAGAAATTCTATATCATTTCCAATCAACAATATGTCATCCACATATAATATTAGAAATGCTACAGAGCTCCCACTCACTTTCTTGTAAATACAGGCTTCTCCAAAAGTCTGTATAAAACCATATGCTTTGATCACAATATCAAAATGTTTATTCCAACTCCGAGATGCTTGCACCACTCCATAAATGGATCGCTGGAGCTTGCACACTTTGTTAGCATCCTTTGGATCAATAAAACCTTCTGGTTGCATCATATACAACTCTTCTTCCAGAAATCCATTCAGGAATGCAGTTTTTACATCCATTTGCCAAATTTCATAATCATAAAACGCGGCAATTGCTATCATGATTCGGACGGACTTAAGCATCGCTACGGGTGAGAAGGTCTCATCGTAGTCAACTCCTTGAACTTGTCGAAAACCTTACGCAACAAGTCGAGCTTTGTAGACAGTAACATTACCGTCAGCGTCAGTCTTCTTCTTGAAGATCCATTTATTCTCTATGGCTTGCCGATCATCGGGCAAGTTAACCAAAGTCCACACTTTGTTCTCATACATGGATCCCATCTCAGATTTCATGGCCTCAAGCCATTTCGAGGAATCTGAGCTCATCATCGCTTCCTCATAGTTCGTAGGTTCATCATGGTCAAGTAACATGACCTCCAGAACAGGATTACCGTACCACTCTGTTGCGGATCTTACTCTGGTTGACCTACGAGGTTCGGTAGTAACTTGATCTGAAGTTTCATGATCATTATCATCAGCTTCCTCACTAATTGGTGTAGGAATCACTGGAACTGATTTCTGTGATGAACTACTTTCCAATAAGGGAGCAGGTACAATTACCTCATCAAGTTCTACTTTCCTACCACTCACTTCTTTCGAGAGAAACTCCTTCTCTAGAAAGGATCCATTCGTAGCAACGAATATCTTGCCTTCGGATCTATGATAGAAGGTGTACCCAACAGTCTCCTTTGGGTATCCTATGAAGACACATTTCTCCGATTTGGGTTCGAGCTTATCAGGTTGAAGTTTTTTCACATAAGCATCACAGCCCCAAACTTTACGAAACGACAACTTGGGTTTCTTGCCAAACCACAGTTCATAAGGTGTCGTCTCAATGGATTTAGATGGTGCCCTATTTAACGTGAATGCAGCCGTCTCTAAAGCATAACCCCAAAACGATAGCGATAAATCAGTAAGAGACATCATAGATCGCACCATATCTAATAAAGTGCGGTTACGACGTTCGGACACACCATTACGCTGTGGTGTTCCGGGTGGCGTGAGTTGCGAAACTATTCCGCATTGTTTCAAATGAAGACCAAACTCGTAACTCAAATATTCTCCTCCATGATCAGATCGCAGAAACTTTATTTTCTTGTTATGATGATTTTCCACTTCACTCTGAAATTCTTTGAACTTTTCAAATGTTTCAGATTTATGTTTCATCAAGTAGATATATCCATATCTGCTCAAATCATCCGTGAAGGTCAGAAAATAACGATACCCGCCGCGAGCCTCAATATTCATCGGACCGCATACATCAGTATGTATTATTTCAATAAATCTATTGCTCGCTCCATTGTTCCGGAGAACGGAGTTTTAGTCATCTTGCCCATGAGGCATGGTTCGCAAGTACCAAGTGATTCATAATCAAGTGATTCCAAAAGTCCATCAGTATGGAGTTTCTTCATGCGCTTTACACCAATATGACCCAAACGGCAGTGCCACAAATAAGTTGCACTATCATTATCAACTCTGCATGTTTTGGTTTCAATATTATGAATATGTGTATCACTACTATCGAGATTCAACAAAAATGGACCACTCTTTAAGGGTGCATGACCATAAAAGATATTACTCATATAAATAGAACAACCATTATTCTCATATTTAAATGAATAACCGTCTTGCATCAAACAAGATCCAGATATAATGTTCATGCTTAATGCTGGCACCAAATAACAATTATTCAGGTCTAAAACTAATACCGAAGGTAGATGTAGAGGTAGCGTGCCGACGGCGATCACATCGACTTTGGAACCATTTCCCACGCGCATCGTCACCTCGTCCTTAGCCAATCTTTGCTTAATCCGTAGTCCCTGTTTCGAGTTGCAAATATTAGCAACAGAACCAGTATCAAATACCCAGGCACTACTGCGAGCATTAGTAAGGTACACATCAATAACATGTATATCACATATACCTTTGTTCACTTTGCCATCCTTCTTATCCGCCAAATACTTGGGGCAGTTCCGCTTCCAGTGACCAGTCCCTTTGCAGTAGAAGCACTCAGTCTCAGGCTTAGGTCCAGACTTGGGTTTCTTCACTTGAGCAGCAACTGGCTTGCCGTTCTTATTGAAGTTCCCCTTCTTCCCTTTACCCTTTTTCTTGAAAATGGTGGTCTTGTTGACCATCAACACTTGATGCTCCTTCTTGATTTCTACCTCCGCAGCCTTTAGCATTGCGAAGAGTTCGGGAATTGTCTTATCCATCCCTTGCATATTATAGTTCATCACGAAGCTCTTGTAGCTTGGTGGCAGTGATTGAAGAACTCTGTCAATGACACTATCAACCGGAAGATTAACTCCCAGCTGAGTCAAGTGATTATGATACCCAGACATTTTGAGTATATGTTCACTGACAGAACTATTCTCCTCCATTTTGCAGCTATAGAACTTATTGGAGACTTCATATCTCTCAATCCGGGCATTTGCTTGAAATATTAACTTCAACTCCTGGAACATCTCATATGCTCCATGACGTTCAAAACATCGTTGAAGTCCCGGTTCTGTCATAGGAACATGTATAAGTCATGAAGAAAGCAATAGCAACAAACTAAACGATCATAGTGCTAAGCTAACGAATGGGTCATGTCAATCACATCATTCTCTAATGATGTGATCCTGTTCATCAAATGACAACTCATGTCTATGGCTAGGAAACTTAACCATCTTTGATCAACGAGCTAGTCAAGTAGAGGCATACTAGTGACACTCTGTTTTGTCTATGTATTCACACATGTACTAAGTTTCCGGTTAATACAATTCTAGCATGAATAATAAACATTTATCATGATATAAGGAAATATAAATAACAACTTTATTATTGCCTCTAGGGCATATTTCCTTCAAAATCTACGGCCCCCGGGTCTCTTCTTCATCATATTTGCCTTCGCGATCTATTTTTATTTGCTATTATTTTCAGATCTATTAATCCAAAAACACAAAAATACCTTGCTGCAATTTTTATTTATTTATTTTATCTCACGTTCCCGCGAGATCTATTTATCCAATCTACTATAATTTTACCTATCCTTTTACCCATGAGGGATTGACAACCCCTCTCTGACGTCGGGTTGCAAGTATTTGTTCTTTGTGTGCAGGAGCTCTTTACATTGTGTTTCATGGTTCTCCTACTGGTTCGATAACATTGGTCTCATCACTGAGGAAAATACCTACCGTTGCTGTGCTGCATCATCCCTTCCTCTTTGGGGAAATACCGACGTAGTTGAGGCCAACATCAACACCCCGCCGGATCTACCTTCCGCACCTTGGAACACCCAACTGCCAACTCACCACTTCATTGGAGCCGCTTCAGCGACTGGCTTGTCCACCGCTCCAGATCTCCTTGACTGCCATCATGGTCCACCGCATGGATCTGCATCACCGGTGCCCTCGTCCACCAAAGTGTAGTTCCTTCACTGACTCCGTCGTCCACCCATCAGTGGCCCTTCATACAAGCCCTCGTCCGCCGCAACAGATCCGCCTCACCGAAAGCACTGTACACCGCGCCGGATGTGCTTCACCGATGCCTTCGTCCACTGCAATGGACGTGCTCCACGGACGCCATATTCAACTCCATCGGCCCTGATTTACTGATGCCGCAGCCTCATCAGGTTATTTTGATTTGTACTCCTTCGGTTTTTCTCTTCTTTATCATGGAACTGTGCACTTACCACAGATGAGCTTTCTTGTATGTCGACAGGTGCCATAACCGAAGCACCAGAGCCGCTTCAGCAACGACGACAACCGGCCCAAACTCAACCGCAACACGAGCCCCATCGATGATCCTTAGCTATCAAGTATGACAACGATACCCATACGCCACCAAGTATCAGGTACTATTATCCAATTGCCTACGCCTACGTTCACGTTCTTAGCATAAGCACCGCACCTTCGAATTTCTTCAGGGCATCATTCAATTTTTCATGAGACGCGTTATTCTGCTTGCACCTGTAGGGCCATACTTCTGGCAGTGAACATGTTACATGTGTTAAATTACAAACCAGTGCACATATAGTTACAATGCTTTTGTTTTGTCCTAAGTATTATTGTACTTCCTAGATATCACTGCCTACTATTTTACTTCTTGCATGCTATATTTATGATAATGGTGATATTCTGATGCCACCTGTTGGTTACATCAGACTGCTTCATGTTCTCTATGCTTAATTACACATCAGCAAACTAGCTTGTGGTTCCGCTGCTTTTTGTTCGTTTTACCCTACATTTTTCGATGCTAGCTATTACATCATTGCTCCGAGCCTCTGTTCATTACTTTTTTGTGTGTTCTTAATCATCCCAAGTTGCATGACTAATTTGATGCTTCTATTAATTATGGAGCAGCCAACCCCATCAAGCAAAATATTTGATCTTTTGGGGCTGGCACCTCGAACAAGGATAAAAATAGACTGAAGCACATATATTGTCGTGTAAGCACACACCCTTCTTTCATTAGTTTAGATTAACCATTGATGATCAATTCGAACCAGTGCATGCAATTAAAATTAATTTTACCTAAATAGAGGGTGCAGAATAAACTACAACAACTAGATTTGCAACCACGGGTTGCTGACGATATCTTCAAAGAACATTGCAATAGCAGCGAGGTTTCACAGCAACATATGGTAAGCCAGTGTGTTTTAGTACATGTGAAATGTAATGCGTGTGGGCTGCTTTCTTGGCTTGTGCCCTCAACCTGTAATCCTACAGAATTACAAATAGTTCAATTGTCTGCTTTGCTTTATTGCTTGATTCGAATGCTTGTTTGGTATTTGTTAGGCTATACCTGAGTTGGCCAATATGTCAGCAGTGCCTGCTGTACTATCGTAAAGAAATGCATGCCTTGTTCATTTGACTCCTTAACTTTTCCTATGAACTTCATCACAAGACTGTCTTCGTAGTTTATATGAGGCCACACTATTAAGTGCTTTCTCAGATTATTTCAACTGCTTAGATGCCTGAGCAACTTAAATATAGTGGTGGTACACTGCCTTTCATCTAGGGATGTCAACTAGGTCCCGTATAATCTGATTAAAGTCCACGAATGGTATGATAGTTCAAAAGAGTTTTAGTTTTTTGAGGAAAATGAACTAGCGAGCTAGCAAAAACTAACTAGATGGGACTGGCAGATGCCATTTATTTGCCACTTACATCCCTATCATCTTACCATTTTAATTTGTTTTCGGCTGATGCTGCTTCGAACCATTTAAATATAGCTTGCCATGCTCGGCAATAATTCATATGTCGTTTACCATGTAAGCTTACTGCCTGGATCATGCGATAACTATCTCTTACTTATGTCCAGCGGAACCTTTCAGGATGTCGTTCACACTAGGACACAATGTACAACCCCAGAATCTATTTGTGGAAGCAGTGCGCCATCCATGTTACCAGATGGTAGCAGTTCAGAGGCAACACCGCTGGAGAGCAGTCTGAGCACAGATATTATAGTTCTTGAGGTTCTATTAGAGGCAGAAAGAGATGGTGTGGCTGCCATGAATGAGGTAATCTTGATCTTGAGGCTGGAAATTATGAAATTAGCTGCACGCATTATGCAAGCAACCCAAGAATTGGAGGAAGTAAGAATGTTGCATTTGAAGACGGAGGAGGTCCTGCTGCTTCTGCTATCTGAAGCCTAGGGTAATCCCAGTTCTTCTTTAGATACCAGTTGAAATTGTCATTAGATTAGTATACTTGCATGTTGTGTCATGTCTCTGAATGGATTATGTTGTAAGACCCCCTATGTTGTCCATGTGTTGTAATGATCTGAATTTTTTAGATGAGGTAATCCTCAGTACTTGTATGATTGACATAAGGTGAACTATTTTTCATGTGAGCATATTGTATTGGATGAAATAATTGTTTGACTCGAAGTGTATCCAACCTACTGAATTCGAAGATCACGGCATTTCTAAAACATATTCATATATAAAGGTGGAATAAATCTTTGTCGTGGTTTTGAAGAAATAAATAACAAAACATAGAATGATGTATGGATATTCGTAATCGAATACAAATTAGATTTGAATTTAGTTGGCAGGGCCCAGGGTAAACATGAATGCTAATTCTCCCAAATTTTGAGCGAAGCGGCAAAACACCCACTATCATTTGTCGGCTGCCCGAAGCAAGTGTTTGCGAGATGGAAATTACTGTCTACCACTGACACTTCACATCCTAATCGACCCGATTTCCACTGCTGTCGATAGGGGTAGACTAGTAACTTCAATTAGACGTGACACGACCGCCTCTGAGCCCATTCTAACATGGTGGGCACCAAACGTGGGTGGTGATATCTACTACGCAACCTTCTTCTTATAGACTCGTGTTGGGCCTTCAAGCGCAGAGTTTTGTAGGACAGCAGCAAATTTCCCTCAAGTGGATGACCTAAGGTTTATCAATCCGTGGGAGGCATAGGATGAAGATGGTCTCTCTAAAATAACCCTGCAACCAAATAACAAAGAGTCTCTTGTGTCCCCAACACACCCAATACAATGGTAAATTGTATAGGTGCACTAGTTCGGCGAAGAGATGGTGATACAAGTGTAATATGGATGGTAGATATAGGTTTTTGTAATATGAAAATATAAAAACAGCAAGGTAGCAAGTAACAAAAGTGAGTGAAAATGGTATTGCAATGCTTGGAAACAAGGCCTAGTGTTCATACTTTCACTAGTGCAAGTTCTCTCAACAATGATAACATAATTAGATCATATGGCAATCCCTCAACGTGCAACAAAAGTCACTCCAAAGTTCCTATCATGGAGAACATAAGATGAAATTGCTTGTAGGGTACGAAACCACCTCAAAGTTATTCTTTCCGATCAATCCATTGGGCTATTCCTATAAGTGTCACAAACAGCCCTAGAGTTCGTAGTAAAATAACACCATACGACACACATCAATCAACCCTAATGTCACCTAGATACTCCAATGTCACCACAAGTATTCGTGGGTCAATTATATGATATGCATCAAACAACTTCAGATTCATAATATTCAATCCAACATAAAGAACCTCAAAGAATGCCCCAAGATTCCTACCTGAGAAACAAGGACGAAAACATGCATCAACCCCTATGCATAGATTACCCCAATGTCACCTCAGAAATCCAAGAGTTTAGTGCCAAAACATATATCAAGTGAATCAATAGAACACCCCATTGTCACCACTGGTATCCCACGCAAGACATACATCAAGTGTTCTTAAATCCATAATAGTTTTCAATCCGATAATAGTGAAACCCCAAAGGTAAAACTCAATTCATCACAAGAAGGTAGAGGGGGGAAAACACCATATGATTCAACTACAGTAACAAAGCACGCGATACATCAAGATCGTGCCAAATTAAGAACACGAGAGAGAGAGAGATCAAACACATAGCTACTGGTACATACCCTCAGCCCCGAGGGTGAATTACTCACTCCTCATCATGGAGACCGCCCGGATGATGAAGATGGCCACCGGTGATGGTTTCCCCCTCCGGCAGGGTGCCGGAACGCGCTCTTGATTGGTTTTTCGTGGCTACAGAGGCTTGCGGCGGTGGAACTTCCGATCTAGGTTTCTTTCTGGGGGTATCGGGATTTATAAGAATTTTTGGCGTCGGTTTCATGTCAGGAGGGTCCACGAGACAGCGGCAAGACAGGGGCGCGCCCTAGGGGGGTGGGCGCGCCCTCCACCCTTGCCGCTTCCTCGTGAAGCTTCTGGTCCAACTCTTGTGCTTCGGGGTTCTCTTTTGGTCCATAAAAAATCAACATAAATTTTCAACCCATTCCGAGAACTTTTATTTCTGCACAAAAAACGACACCACGGTAGTTGTGCTAAAAACAGCGTCAGTCCGGGTTAGTTCTAATCAAATCATACCAAAACCATATAAAATTGTTGTAAACATGGCATGAATACTTCATAAATTATAGATACGTTGGAGATGTATCAGCATCCCCAAGCTTAATTCCTGCTCGTCCTCGAGTAGGTAAATGATAAAAGAAATAATTTATGAAGTGTGATTGGTAGCAAGTGCACAAGTTTGATCAATGATAATTTCAATCACTTTTTCTAGCATCATTATATATCATAAACAATAGCTCATCTCATAAAACTTCTCATGATCAAGTAGCAATCTATTCACATGTTAAGGCATAGATCATAAACTTTCTTTAAAACTAGCAAACTAGGTTCTTAGTCATCAAACAATTGCAATTGATCATATTTTCACGAAGGGTCTATGTAAGAGCTTTGATTTAGCAAATTCCACATACTCAACTATCATATAGTCTTCCATGATTGCTACCACTCAAAGCATATTTTTAGAACAAATAGCATCCATCGAACACAAAGAAAGATAGGGGCTTAATGTTTCGCCTCCCAACTTATTTATTATATAGATAATTGTCAACAATAATAATTCATGATCAAATATATTTGGATGGCCATATATGCTTAGATCTTTCCCCACCACATGATGCTTCCCAACTAAAGAGTAGGTTGGAGTGAGAAGGAATACTACTGACTCTTGCATAAAAGTAAAAGATAGGCCCTTCGCAGAGGGAAGCAGGGATTTGCAGAGGTGCCAGAGCTCAAAGCTTTTAAAACAGAGATGAATATAATTTTGAGAAGTATGCTTTCATTGTCAATGTAACGACCGAGAGTTCTCATCATCTTCCGTGCTAGACACATTATAGGCGGTTCCCAAACAGAATGGTAAAGTTTTTACTCCCCCTCCACTAATAATCACACTCCACGGCTGATCCGAAACAACGGGTACCATCCATACCAACAACAGTCCTGGGGGAGTTTTGTTCGATGATTATATTTTGATTTGATTTCGAGCATGGAACTGGGCATCCCGATTACCAGCCACTTTCTCGTGAATGACAAGTGAATCAACACTCATCGTGAGAATAACCTACCTAGCATGGAAGATACTGACAGCCCCTAGTCACTACATGAGCGATTGGGGCATACAAAACGGATTATTATTAAAAGGTTTAGAGTTTGGCACATGTAAATTTACTTGGAACGGCATGTAAATTTACTTGGAACGGCATGTAAATTTACTTGGAACGGCATGTAAATTTATATTATCTTTCTTGGATGTTTTACAATCATTTTATAGCAACTTTATATAATTTTTTTGGGACTAACCTATTGACATAGTGCCCAGTGCCAGTTGTTGTTTTTTTCTTGTTTTTTACATCGCAGAAAATCAATACCAAACGGAGTCCAAATGCAGCGAAACTTTTTGGAGATTTTTTTTGGACCAGAAGACATCGAGTGGGCCAGAGAAGTACTCCCTCCGTCTCAAAATTCTTGTCTTAGATTTGTCTACATACAGATGTATCTATTCACATTTTAGTGTTAGATACATCTGTATCTAGATAAATATAAGACAAGAATTTTGGGACGGAGGGAGTACCAGAGGGGTGCCCCGAGGGGGGCACAACCCACCTGGGCGCGCCTGGGGGCCCAGGCGCGCCCTGGTGGGTTGTGCCCACCTCGGTGGCCTCCTGCACCCCCTCTTCATCCTATAAATCGTCAAATATTCCAAAAACCCCCAGGGTAACCCTAGATCGGAAGTTCCGCTGTAGAAAGCCTCTGTAGCCAGGAAAAACCAATTGGGAGCCCGTTTCGGCACCCTACCAGAGGGGGAGATCATCACAAGAGGCCATCTTCATCATCCCTATGGTCTCCATGATGAGGAGGGAGTAGTCCACTGTAACACCCCATGTATTAAGCTACAGTAATCACCCTTTTTTATTGTGCCATGTCATCATGATCAACAATGCCTAAATATTAATTGGATCATATCTCATTTTAAAATTCAAGTTCAAATGGAAATTCAAAACTAAAAGTGAAAATAAAAGTTGTTCAAATCAGAAACTAAAATGTTCATTAAATGACTAATATTCCAGAGACCATTCTAAAATTGTAACCAACATTTAATAAATTAATTAGGTAACCCAAACTTCCTCTAATAGTGGCTGAAAATAATATTTAAAAACCTTTTAATTAATCTAAGTCAAATATGAAATGATGTTTTGCCCAAACTAGTTTTTGGTGGTAGGGTACATTGTACTGCTAATTATGGACCAGGTCACATATTTTACAAAATTCATTTGGGTGCCAAACTATTTGCATAACAGGAAAATGTGAGAAAAGAAATAAGAAAAAGGAAATAAAACAAAATACAAAAATAAAAGAAAACAACCCCCCTGGCCCAACTTGGCCACGGCCTAGCCAGGCCATCAGGCCGGCCCACCCACTCCCCCTTTAACCCCCCTGGGCTAACCCTAGCCTCTCACCGACACCCCATTTCCCCCTCCACGATCCCCTTTCCCCCCCTCGTTCTGCATCGGGATCGACCCCGATCCCGTCCTCTCCGTCGCCGACGCTGCTCGCCGCCTCGACCCCGTCGTCGCCCATCGCCACCGCGCCAACGCCGCCTCCCCGCCGGACTGCCTTGTCCTCCTCCTCCTCCCCAACGGCCTCCTCGCCCCCGAGCCTCACCGCCCGCTTCTCTTCAATGCTGGTGAGGCCATCGGCCTCTCCCCCTCGATTTCTGTCGCCGGCCCCGCACCCCGTCTCCCTCGCTCACCGCGCACGAGCACTCGGCTCTCGTCCGGTCGCTCGCCACCGCGCGCACCCGCCGCGCCCGGCTCGCGCGCTTTCGCCTGCGCCCCGGTGCCTAGCATCACGCGCGCCCGCAGCCGCCGCGACCGCTACCGGCTGCTGCTGCACTGCTTGCCACTGCCGCTTACTCTGCATGCCACTGCTGCTGCCGCTTCTGCTAGTCCCCCCCCCGGCGCTGGTTGCTGCTGCTGCCTCTGCCTGCTGCCGCGCCGCGCCGCTTCCACCCCGCCCCCCCACCGCTGCTCGCCGCCTCGCCCCTCACCACCGGCACATGCCTGGGCATGCGCCTGGCCGTGCCCGGCGCCCGCTCGCCCCTGGCCAGCGCCACGCCGCGTGCTCGTGCCGTTGTGGCCACCTGGGCCACTGCCCAGTGGGGCCCAAGGTCCCTGTGCCACTGACTAGTGGGCCAACCCCCCTGGGTCACTGACGAACGGGGCCCACTGCCCAGAAAAACAAATAATAAATATTAATTGATTAATTAAATAATTAATTAACTTAATTAACTCTGTTAGTTTAAAACTAATTAAGATTAATTAACCTAATTAACTACTGTTAATTAATTAAGCAGTCGCTGACAGGTGGGACCCACTGGTCCTGTTGATTGCTGACATCATTGTGATGTCATGCTGACATCATAGTTACTGTTTCGGATAATGTCGGAATTAAATAATTAAATAAATTTCACAAAATTGTTAAAAGTTTGAAAAATCATAAAAAATAATCCGTAACTCCGATCGAAAAACTTTATAAATGAAAGTTGCTCAGAACGACGAGGCGAATCCGTATACGCGGTCCGTTCGTCCGTCACGCATCCCTAACTACATGAACATGGAATCGTTCCCCTCCGGTCATCTGTCCGACATTTGTCCGGAACCGGGAATACTTTCCCGGATGAATCCCCCCTTCGCCAGTATCACCCGGCACTGCGTCAGATCACCTCTGTCACCACGTATTTCCATGTTATGCTTTGTGCTGCACTTGTTCGCTGTGTATTTATACTGTTTCCTCCCCCTCTTCTCTCTCATTAGACCCCGACGTCGTCCCCGAGACCGACGCAGCTTCGGAGACCGAAGACACCATTGACGACCTTGCCCTTGCCGCCGAGCAACCAGGCAAGCCCCCCCTTTGATCATCCCGATATCGCCCATTCTATTTTCTCATGCTTGCATTAGAATTGCTGCTGCTACCGCTTTACCTATTCTGATGCATAGACTGTTTATTGTAACCTGCTGTTGATAATTACCTACATATCCTAAACTGCTTAGTATAGGCTGGGTAGAGACCTATCAGTGACCCCACTAGTCCCGACCGCCCCGCTGGATTATCCGAACACCCGATCAACGGGATTGAAGACCAGGCCCCGACACCACACATCACCCCCCTTAGTTGTAACGACACTGCAGCGTACTATCGAGTGCCGAGGGTGAAACCTCTTGTAGCACTTCTGATGTTAACTCTGTAGAGTAGCTATTCGGTCGTGGTCATCGAGGGTGATTCCTCCTTCACCGCTTCCGATAACGACGCCGTCGTACAACACCTCAAGTGTGAACCCAGCGAGGGTGATTCCTCCGAGTTCACCTTCACGGATACATCAAGTAGGAATCCAACGAGGGTGATACCTCGGATTCCCCTGATGTTATGGACACACGGATAATTGGACTTTACACTGTTACTTGGAAGGCGGGTTAACCCTGAGGGGTAACCGCGTGTGTTGTGAAGGCGGGTTGCCTGTATGGTGCCCGAGTGATGAATACGAGGTGTGGCCGGGCATTCTTGGCCCTTGCCGCAAGTCCTCGAGACGGGGCGACGGGGTCACATCTTTCGTGAGTCTCTGCTCGTTACCGCAGCCCCAAGGTACTAACGGTTTGGATATTTGATTCGAGTGGGCCTTTGGCCCGATAGCACTAACCATCATGTGGGAAAAGTTATGGGCACTCTGCATCATATGCATCAGCCGAAAGCTTTGTCAGATGTCCAGTTCAGCATTGCGGCCGGGACGGACCGGCGCCCCCCTGGTGCCTGGCTTCCACCTGCACGCAACGACTCGGAGTGCACAGGGCAATGGCCCAAGACCTCTGAGCGCTTAGGATGTAGACCGACGGGGACCTCTCTGCTGAGCTCTAGGTCGGGTTGCGATGTATCATTTGGCCGAGGCCGGGCATGACCCAGGAAAGTGTGTCCGGCCGGAGTTAATCGAGCGTGTTGGGTAAGTTGGTGCACCCCTGCAGGGAAGAACACATCTATGGATAGCCGGTCCTATGGTAAAGGACACTCGGAGTTGTATCCCGATTGATACAGCTAGAAGTTGAGATGATACCTGGATATATGGCTCTGGGATTGCTTCTCGCAGGGAGTCGAGAAGGGATCTCAGGACGAGGTTGATGACTGTATGGCTCTGGGATTGCTTTCTCGCAGGGAGTCGAGAAAGGATCTCTGGGTGAGGTTGAGACTTAATGATACTGCTACATTATATTGTACTATTCAACTCTCTTCTATTGCTGCAAGACCGCTGAAGATGCTAGTCTTCGATAGGACTAGGCTTTCCTCTCTATTCTGGCTTTTCTGCAGCCCAGTCCACATATACAGCCTCTCTTTGAAAATGTTGCATATGTAGTGTAGATCCTTGCTTGCTGAGTACTTCTGAGTACTCACGGTTGCTTTGTTTTCCTTTTTCTACCCATATCAGTTTGTCGTGACCCGAGGACGGAGCCCTCTGAGACAGATGCCCCGTCGATCGACTACTACTACTACCCCGAGGATGGATACTACTACGAGTTGACTGATGACCAAGAGTAGGTTCGAAGGGTCCCAGGCAGGAGGCCTGCGCCTTTCGATCGTAGTGTTTTCTTTTGTCCCGCCTTTCTAAAGGGCTTATCTGTGTTTTCTTTTATATCTGTACTCAGATATCTGATGCTTCCGCTGATGCTTGTACGCAAGCTTATGTATTCGAGCCCTCGAGGCCCCTGGCTTGTAATATAAAGCTTGTATGACTTTATTTATATTTTAGAGTTGTGGTGTGATATCTTCCCGTGAGTCCTTAGGCTTGATCATGTGCATTTGCGTGTATGATTAGTGCACGATTGAGCCAGGGGCGTCACAAGTTGGTATCAGAGCCGACTGCCTGTAGGAACCCCCTTTCCAACTCCTTGGCCGAAGTTGAGTCTAGTAACCGAAAACTGTTTTACTAACTTGGCTGTGTGGCTTACAGGCCCACGTCGCCAAATATGTAGTATTAGGATCTTTTACTCCTCGACCTATACTCTGAGACTCTGACCTCTCTTCTATTCGGGTTAAAATTTTACTAACGCCAACACTTAGGATCTCGTCAATCTCGTCCACCCGGAGAGCTAGTTATCTGTGCTTAATTCCTTGCCATTAATTTGATTAGTCTGATAATTATTTTCCTTTCCATTGTTTTGTTTAACCTTTCTTGTGATCTATATGATCTAAGCAGTAATAATTCCCTGCTTATGTAAACACCTCGATGCACAACTCTGTCAGTAAGACCCTGTTTCTACTATTGAGGGGATCAAAAACGTTCCAGTTGTTCGAGATTTTCCGAACGTTTCTTCGGAAGAACTTCCAAGAATACCCCGCTTCCTTTCAGTCTTCCTCATAATTCTCGGGACGAGAATTCTTATTAGTGGAGGAGATTTGTAACACCCCATGTATTAAGCTACAGTAATCACCTTTTTTGATTGTGCCATGTCATCATGATCAACAGTGCCTAAATATTAATTGGATCATATCTCATTTTAAAATTCAAGTTCAAATGGAAATTCAAAACTAAAAGTGAAAATAAAAGTTGTTCAAATCAGAAACTAAAATGTTCATTAAATGACTAATATTCCAGAGACCATTCTAAAATTGTAACCAACATTTAATAAATTAATTAGGTTACCCAAACCTCCTCTAACAGTGGCTGAAAATAATATTTATTAACCTTTTAATTAATCTAAGTCAAATATGAAATGATGTTTTGCCCAAACTAGTTTTTGGTGGTAGGGTACATTGTACTGCTAATTATGGACCAGGTCACATATTTTACAAAATTCATTTGGGTGCCAAACTATTTGCATAACAGGAAAATGTGAGAAAAGAAATAAGAAAAAGGAAATAAAACAAAATACAAAAATAAAAGAAAACAACCCCCCCTGGCCCAACTGGGCCACGGCCCAGCCAGGCCATCAGGCCGGCCCACCCACTCCCCCTTTAACCCCCATGGGCTAACCCTAGACACCCACCGACACCCCATTTTCCCCCCTTCCACGATCCCCTTTCCCACCCTCGTTCTGGATCGGGATCGACCCCGATCCCGTCCTCTCCGTCGCCGACGCTGCTCGCAGCCTCGACCCCGTCGTCGCCCATCGCCACCGCGCTAACGCCGCCTCCCCGCCGGACTGCCTCGTCCTCCTCCTCCTCCCCAACGGCCTCCTCGCCCCCGAGCCTCGCCGCCCGCTTCTCTTCAACGCTGGTGAGGCCATCGGCCTCTCCCCCTCGATCTCTGTCGCCGGCGCCTACCACCGCTCGCCCGCACGCACACCACGTCGGCTGCTACGCCCCGGCACCCCTGAATGCGCCCACAGCCGCGGCCCCGCGCCCCGTCTCCATCGCTCACCGCGCACGAGCGCTCGGCTCCTGTCCGGTCGCTCGCCCCCGCGTGACCCCGCCGCGCCCAGCTCGCCCGCTTTCGCTTGCGCCCCGGTGCCTAGGATCACACGCGCCTGCAGCCGCCGCTACCGCTACCGGCTGCTACTGCACTGCTTGCCGCTGCCGCTTACTCTGCCTGCCACTGCTGCTGCCGCTGCTGCTAGTTCCCCCCCCCCAGCGCTGGTTGCTGCTGCTGCCTCTGCCAGCTGCCGCGCCGCTCCGTCCCCCCCCCCCCACCGCTGCTCTCCGCCTCGCCCCTCACCGTCGGCCCGCTCCTGGGCACGCGCCTGGCCACGCCCGGCGCCGGCTCGCCCCTGGCCAGCGCCGCGCCGCGCGCTCGTGCCGTTGTGGCCTCCTGGGCCACTGCCCAGTGGGGCCCGAGGCCCCTGTGCCACTGACCAGTGGGCCAACCCCCCTGGGTCACTGACGAACGGGGCCCACTGCCCAGAAAAACAAATAAGTAAATATTAATTGATTAATTAACTAAATAATTAATTAACTTAATTAACTATGTTAGTTTAAAACTAATTAAGATTAATTAACCTAATTAGCTAATTAACCTAATTAGCTAATTAACCTAATTAACTATTGTTAATTAATTAAGCAGTCGCTGACAGGTGGGACCCACTGGTCCTATTGACCACTGACGTCACTGTGATGTCATGCTGACGTCACAGTTACTGTTTCGATAATGTCGGAATTAAATAATTAAATAAATTTCAGAAAATTGTTAAAACTTTGAAAAATCATATAAAAAAATCCGTAACTCCGATCGAAAAACTTTATACATGAAAGTTGCTCAGAACGACAAGGCGAATCCGGATACGCGGTCCGTTCGTCCGTCATGCGTCCCCAACTACCTGAACATGGAACCGTTCCCCTCCGGTCATCTGTCCGACATTTGTCCGGAACCGGGAACACTTTCCCGGATGAATCCCCCCTTCGCCAGTATCACCCGGCACTGCGTCAGATCACCTCTGTCACCACGTATTTCCATGTTATGCTTTGTGCTGCACTTGTTCACTGTGTATTTATACTGTTTCCTCCCCCTCTTCTCTCTTGTTAGACCCCGACGTCGTCCCCGAGACCGACGCAGCTCTGGAGACCCAAGACACCATTGATGACCTTGCCCTTGCCGCCGAGCAACCAGGCAAGCCCCCCCTTTGATCATCCTGATATCGCCCATTCTATTTTCTCATGCTTGCATTAGAATTGCTGCTGCTACCGCTTTACCTATTCTGATGCATAGCCTATTTATTGTAACCTGCTGTCGATAATTACCTGCATATCCTAAACTGCTTAGTATAGGCTGGGTAGAGACCTATCAGTGACCCCACTAGTCCCGACTGCCTCGCTGGATTATCCGAAGACCCGATCAACGGGATTGAAGACCATGCCCCGACACCGCACATCACCCCCCTTAGTTGTAACGACACTGCAGCGTTACTATCGAGTGCCGAGGGTGAAACCTCTTGTAGCACTTCTGATGTTAACTCTGTAGAGTAGCTATTCGGTCATGGTCATCGAGGGTGATTCCTCCTTCACCGCTTACAATAACGACGCCGTCGTACAACACCTCAAGTGTGAACCCAGCGAGGGTGATTCCTCCGAGTTCACCTTGACGGATACATCAAGTAGGAATCCAACGAGGGTGATACCTCGGATTCCCCTGATGTTATGGACACATGGATAATTGGACTTTACACTGTTACTTGGAAGGCGGGTCGACCCTGAGGGGTACCCGCGTGTGTTGTGAAGGCGGGTTGCCTGTATGGTGCCCGAGTGATGAATACGAGGCATGGCCGGGCATTTTTGGCCCTTGCCGCAAGTCCTCGAGACGGGGCGACGGGGTCACATCTTTCGTGAGTCGCTGCTCGTTACCGCAGCCCCAAGGTACTAACGGTTTGGATATTTGATTCGAGTGGGCCTTTGGCCCGATAGCACTAACCATCACGTGGGAAAAGTTATGGGCACTCTGCATCATATGCATCAGCCGAAAGCTTTGTCAGACGTCCAGTTCAGCATTGCGGCCGGGACGGACCGGCGCCCCCCTGGTGCCTGGCGTCCCCCTGCATGCAACGACTCGGAGTGCACAGGGCGATGGCCCAAGACCTCTGAGCGCTTAGGATGTAGACCGACGGGGACCTCTCTGCTGAGCTCTAGGTAGGGTTGCGATGTATCATTTGGTCGAGGCCGGGCATGACCCAGGAAAGTGTGTCCGGCCGGAGTTAATCAAGCGTGTTGGGTAAGTTGGTGCACCCCTGCAGGGAAGAACACATCTATCGATAGCCGGTCCTACGGTAAAGGACACTCGGAGTTGTATCCCGATTGATACAGCTAGAAGTTGAGATGATACCTGGATATATCGCTCTGGGATTGCTTCTCGCAGGGAGTCGAGAAGGGATCTCCGGACGAGGTTGATGACTGTATGGCTTTGGGATTGCTTTCTCGCAGGGAGTCAAGAAAGGATCTCTGGGTGATGTTGAGACTTAATGATACTGCTACATTATATTGTACTATTCTACTCTCTTCTATTGCTGCAAGACCGCTGAAGATGCTAGTCTTCGATAGGACTAGGCTTTCCTCTCTATTCTGGCTTTTCTGCAGCCCAGTCCACATATACAACCTCTCTTTGAAAATGTTGCATATGTAGTGTAGATCCTTGCTTGCTGAGTACTTTTGAGTACTCACGGTTGCTTTGTTTTCCTTTTTGTCCCCATATCAGTTTGTCGTGACCCGAGGACGGAGCCCTCTGAGACAGATGCCCCGTCGATCGACTACTACTACTACCCCAAGGATGGATACTACTACGAGTTGACTGACGACCAAGAGTAGGTTAGGAGGGTCTCAGGCAGGAGGCCTGCACCTTTCGATCGTAGTGTTTTCTTTTGCCCCGCATTTCTAAAGGGCTTATCTGTGTTGTCTTTTATATCTGTACTCAGATATCTGATGCTTCCGCTGATGCTTGTACGCAAGCTTATGTATTCGAGCCCTCGAGGCCCCTGGCTTGTAATATAAAGCTTGTATGACTTTATTTATATTTTAGAGTTGTGTTGTGATATCTTCCCGTGAGTCCTTAGGCTTGATCATGTGCATTTGCGTGTATGATTAGTGCACGATTGAGTCAGGGGCGTCACATCCACCCTCGGGGCTGAGGGTTTGTACCAGTAGCTATGTGTTTAATCTCTCTCGTGTTCTTGACATGTCATGATCTTGATGTATCGCGGGCTTTGTTAATATAGTTGGATCATATGGTGTTTCCCCCTCTCTATCTTGTTGTGAATTGAGTTTTCCCTTTGAGATTTAATTTTGTCGGATTGAATACTTTTATGGATTTGAGAACACTTGATGTATGTCTTGCTATGAATACCCGTGTTGACAATGGGGTATCGTATTGATTCACTTGATATGTGTTTTGGCACTCAACTCGCGGATTCCCGAGGTGACATTGGGGTAATCTATGCATAGGGGTTGATGCACATTCTCGTCTTTGTTTCTCGGGTAGAAATCTTGGGGCACTCTTTGAGGTTCTTTGTGTTGGATTGAGTATTATGAATCTGAATTTGTTTTGGTGTTATTTTAGTACGAACTCTTGATAGATCGATCGAAAAGAATAACTTGGTGTTATTTTAGTACGAACTCTTGATAGATCGATCGGAAAGAATAACTTGGTGTTATTTTAGTACGAACTCTTGGATAGATCGATCGGAAAGAATAGCTATAAACAATTTCTTCTTATGTTCTCTGCTAGATAGGAACTTTGGAGTGATTCTTCATCGCACGTTGCGGGATGGTTATATGATCCAATTAGATTAGCATTGTTGAGAGATTGCACTAGAGAAAGTACGTACCCTGTGCCTCATTTTCAAGCATGGCAATACTGTTAGTGCTCCGTTTTATCAATTGCTACCTTGCTGTTTTTTATTGTTCCGAATACAAAAATCAATATCTACTATCATTACTACGCTTGTATCACCATCTCTTCACCGAACTAGTGCACCTATACAAATTACCATTGTATTTGGTGTGTTGGGGACACAAGAGACTTTTTATTATTTGGTTTCAGGGTTATTTGAGAGAGAGTATCTTCATCCTATGCCTCCCACCGATTGATAAATCTTAGGCCATCCATTTGAGGGAAAATTGCTACTGTCGTACAAAACTCTGCGCTTGGAGGCCCAACATGAGTCTACAAGAATAAGTTGTGTAGTAGACATCAAGCTCTTTTCTGGCGCCGTTGCCGGGGAGGTGAGTGCTTGAAGGTATATCTTTAGATCTTGCAATTGAATCTTTTAGTTTCTTGTTTTATCACTAGTTTGGTTTATAAAAATAAAACTACAAAAAAATGGAATTGAGGTGGCACCATATTATTCATCTTTATAATGTCTTTCATGAAAATGATGGAAAGGAAAATTGTGCTCAATTGATAGAAGAAGAATTCAATAAAATGTTTGGCATACAATCTTTGAATGATGAGCATGATTGCAATGTTGTTAGTATGAACTCTTTGAATATCCATGATGCTTACGATATGCAAAGCCATAAGCTTGGGGATGCTATGTTTGATGAAGATGATATTTTTAGTCCCCCAAGTTTTGATGAGAAAATTTATTATGATGAAAGCATGCCTCCTATCTATGATCATTATGGTGATGACATGTATGCTATAAAGAATAATGATAACCATGAAACTTGTCATCATGATTTTAATTTTCAATCCCATGATAGTTATTTTGTTGAGTTTGCTCCCACTACTATTCATGAGAATAAATTTGCTTATGTGGAGAGTAATAAAATTTCTATGCTTGTGGATCATAAAAAGAATACTTTATGTGATAGTTATATTGTTGAATTCATTCATGATGCTACTGAAAATTATTATGGGAGAGGAACATGTGCTTCTACATATCTCAATAATATCAAGTTTCCTTTCTATGTGTTGAAAATCTTGAAGTTTTGCTTGTTTTGCCTTCCTATGCTAGTTGATTCTTGTTCCCATAATTTGTTTTCTCACAAAATCCCTATGCATAGGAAGTGGGTTAGACTTAAATTTGCTAGTCATATGCTTCATGATGCTCTCTTTGTGTTTCAAACCTTATCTTTTATGCGAGCATCATTGAACTCATCATGCCTAGCTAAAAAGTATTAAAGAAAAGCGCTTGTTGGGAGACAACCCAACTCTTTTACCTACTGTTATTGTGTGTTCACATGATAATGCTACTGTAGTAATCATGTTTTATTGCTTTTGTTTCAGTAAAGTGCCAAGTAAAGCCTTTGGGATAGTGTGGACGATAGTTGACTTGAATCTGTGCAAAAACAGAAACTTTTGTGCTCAGTCCAGGAATTTAAAAAATTCACTGGAACGTGTTTTTGAGCTGTATTATTTACAGGTAATAGATATACAAATTCTCTACGTTGTCCTAATTTTACAGAATTTTTGGAGTAGCATAAGTATGGTTGTTTTCCAGATCATTACAGACTGTTCTGTTTTTGACATATTCTGTTTTCAATGCGTAGTTTGCTTGTTTCCTAGTTTCTATGGCTTATATTGCTCAATATAAATTGTGGAAATTATAAGGTACAGTAGGAATTGTGTGGAAACAATTATGAATCTTGTCTTTGACAGTACCAAAGTGAAATGGTTTGCTCTTTATCATACTAACCTATCTCACGAAGTTCCGTTAAGTTTTGTGTGATTGAAGTTTTCACGTATTGGGTGAGATGTCGATATGAGGAGAATAAGGAGTGACAAGAACCTAAGCTTGGGGATGCCCAAGGCACCCCAAGTTAATATTCAAGGATGATCCAAGCAACTAAGCTTGGGGATGCCCTGGGCATCCCCTCTTTCGTCTCCAACATTATCGGTAATCTTACTTGGGGCTATATTTTCATTCGTCACATGATATGAGTTTTGCTTGGAGCATAATTTTATTTTGTTAGTATTTGTTTGCTGTTATTTATAATAATGTTTTTCATCTTTTATTTCAATAAAAGTGGCAAGGGTAGCCTTTGCCATGCTTATTTTGCAAGTCTATATGTTGCTGTTTCAAAACAGAAAGTTTGTCGCTATTGCAAAAATTCCCAAGAAAAGTCAGACTGTGATAAAATGTTGAAACTTTTTTAACAATAAGCTCTGATAAATTTTATACAGTTTTTTAAAATTTCAGAATTTTTTGAGTTAAATAAGTATGGATAGTTCTTCATCCATTACAGACTGTCCTTTTTGGCAGATTGCTGTTATGTTTGCATTGTTTGTATCTGTTTGCGTGTTTAATGATTCTATTTGAGGATAGGAGTATTAAATATGCAGAGGCATTTAGTATGAAATGTTAAATAATAATTTTAGTGATTTGCTACAGTAGATAATGATAAGGTTTTGCATTGATTTATACTAACTTATCTCACGAGTTCTTGTTGAGTTTTGTGTGGATGAAGCTTTTAAGATTTAGGGAAACCGTGATATAAAAGGAATTAAGAAGACACAAGAGCTCAAGCTTGGGGATGCCCAAGGCATCCCAAGTTAATATTCCAAGAAATCTCAAGCATCTAAGCTTGGGGATGCCCCGGTAGGCATCCCACCTTCCTTCTTCAACAATTATCGGTTAGCATTGGTTGAGCCTAAGTTTTTGCTTCTTCACATGAGTTGTGCTATTCTTGAAATGTTATTTGTTTTGTTTTGCTTGCTGTTTTAATAAAATATTTAGATCTAAAAGTTTTTAAATAAGAGAGAGTCCTCACATAGCTATCTATTTACTTAACTACTCGCTTGAACTTCACTTATATCTTCTTGGAGTAGTTTGTCATTTTCTCTCATGCTTCACTTATATTATTTTGAGAGAAAAAAAAATTATGCTCATGTTCTTCACTTAAATTTGTTTTGAGCTTATCAAAAGCAACATATGAAATTAGTCCCAAAGTGATAGATATTCAAGAAGGATATAATAAAAACTTTCATGAAGATCATTGGACAAAATAAACTTGATTATTTGTAATAGTTTTGAGATATGATGATAGTGATATGTGAGTCATGTTGGTGAGTAATTATGCTTTAGTAAGAATATTGGTGTTAAGGTTTGTGATTCCCTATGCAAGCACGAAAGTCAATAGTTATGCAATGAAATTACATCCTACTTGTGGTGCATTATTCGGTGTTAGTTATGCTCAATGCTCGTTTATGAGAATTTTCATTTCTTGGTTGGTTGCTTATCAATCTATTTGCTAGCCTCCATTTGTACTAAGTGGGAATACTACTTGTGCATCCAAAATCACTAAACCTAGTTTTGCCACATGAGTCCACCATACCTACCTATATGCGGTATTTCCGTGCCGTTCTAAACAAATTTGTATGTGCCATCTCTAATTTTCAAAATAAATTTCCTTTTTGTGTGCTCGTACCGCTCATGAAGCGGCAGGGGGTGGCCAATATTTTTCATGCTAGATGTGTTAATCCTAAGATGAGTGTTTATTCACTTGTCATTGCATGAGAGTACGGCAAAGGTATTAGGGATGCCCAGTCCCGAAATGAAAAAGAAATTTACTTTATGTTGTCAAATAATAAATTCCTTGGAAAGTGTTGGTATGGAGGGCACCCGTGGATACGGCTAGCCATGGATTGTGAAAGAATGGTGGAAAAAGGAATAAACTTTATTTTCTGTTTGGGAACCACCTATGATATATCTAGCATGGAAAGCATTGGGGATTACTCGGTCGTTTTCGTTGACGGGAAAAGTATGCCTCTCAAAATGTTTTCATCTCTCAATTTAAGCTTTGAGCTCTGGCACCTGTACAAATCCCTACTTCCCTCTGCGAAGGGCCTTTCTATTTACTTTATGCAACTTTTATTTTTATTTGAGTCCCCATCTTCTCTTATAAGCACCAACTAAGGGGCACTATGATCGTACTTGAGCATTGGATGTAGCTAATATGCGAGTGTGTTTCATGAATGGATCAATGATTGAGCATGATGGGCTAGGGATAACTTGCTTTAGTGTTGATATTTTGAAAGACATGGTTGCTTGTTTATATGCTTGAGTATTCAAATCTTCATGTCAAAACTAGACTATTGCTTTGAACCATATAAAAGTCCATATGTCCATGCTACACAAGAAAAGAATGTAATGAACATGATAGGTAGCATTCCACATCAAAAATTCTGTTTTTACCATTTACCTACTCGAGGAAGAGCAGGAATTAAGCTTGGGGATGCTGATATGTCTCCAATGTATCTATAATTTTTTATTGTTCCATGCTGTTATATTATCATTCTTGGATGTTTTACAATCATTTTATAGCAACTTTATATCATTTTTATGGACCAGAACACCCAGGATGGGCCAGAGAAGTACCAGAGGGGCCTAGGCACACCCTGGTGGGTTGTGCCCCCCTCGGTGGCCTCCCGCACCGCCTCTTCGCCCTATAAATTGTCAAATATTCCAAAAACCCTCGGGGTAACCCTAGATCGGAAGTTCCACCGCCGCAAGCCTCTGTATCCATGAAAACCAATCTAGACCCCGTTCTGGCACTCCACCGGAGGGGGAGATCATCACCGGTGGCCATCTTCATCAGTCTGGCGGCCCCCATGATGAGGAGGGAGTAGTCCACTCTCGGGGCTGAGGGTTTGTACCAGTAGCTATGTGTTTAGTCTCTCTCTCTCATGTTCTTGAGATGTCACGATCTTGATGTATCGCAGGCTTTGTTAATATAGTTGGATCATATGGTGTTTCCCCCTCTCTATCTTGTTGTGAATTGAGTTTTCCCTTTGAGATTTTGTTTTGTCGGACTGAATACTTTTATGGATTTGAGAACACTTGATGTATGTCTTGCTATGAATACCCGTGGTGACAATGGGGTATCATATTCGTTCACTTGATATGTGTTTTAGCACTCAACTCGCGAATTCCCGAGGTGACATTGGGGTAAGCTATGCATAGGGGTTGATGCACGTTCTCGTCTTTGTTTCTCGGGTAGAAATCTTGGGGCACTCTTTGAGGTTCTTTGTGTAGGATTGAGTATTATGAATCTGAATTTGTTTTGGTGTTATTTTAGGACGAACTCTTGATAGATCGATCGGAAAGAATAACTTGGTGTTATTTTAGTATGAACTCTTGATAGATCGATCGGAAAGAATAACTTGGTGTTATTTTAGTACGAACTCTTGGATAGATCGATCGGAAAGAATAGCTACAAACAATTTCTTCTTATGTTCTCCGCTAGATAAGAACTTTGGAGTGATTCTTCATCGCACATTGAGGGATGGTTATATGATCCAATTAGATTAGCATTGTTGAGAGATTGCACTAGTGAAAGTACGGACCCTAGGCCTCATTTTCAAGCATTGCAATACCATTTGTGCTCTGTTTTATCAATTGCTACCTTGCTGTTTTTTATTGTTCCAATTACAAAAATCAATATCTACTATCATTACTACGCTTGTATCACCATCTCTTCGCCGAACTAGTGCACCTATACAAATTACCATTGTATTTGGTGTGTTGGGGACACAAGAGAATTTTTATTATTTGGTTGCAGGGTTGTTTGAGAGAGACTATCTTCATCCTATGCCTCCCACGGATTGATAAACCTTAGGTCATCCAGTTGAGGGAAAATTGCTACTGTCCTATAAAACTCTACGCTTGGAGACTGAACATGAGTCTACAAGAATAAGTTGTGTAGTAGACATGAATACCGCATATAGGTAGATATGGTGGAAACTCGTGTAAGAAACTTGGTTCAAGGATTTTGGATGCACAAGCAGTATTCCCGCTTAGTACAGAAATTTTGGCTAGCAAAAGATTCTAAAAAACAAGCACCACATGTTGGAGGATCCATAACAATATAACTTCTATACAAATATACCCAAGCATAACTCATTATGTTGTCTTCCTTGTTCAACTTCAACTAATATGCTCAAGTTTGAAAATAATTAATGGGGCTCACAATCATAGAAGATGTCAAAGATAGTATATTTATATGTGAAATCTCTCTTCCTTCAATATTCTTTCATGAATTGTTCAAGTGACCAATACTATGTTTGCTAACTTTCAATAAATTTACCAGCTCTACTTCTTATATGTGAAGTCATTACTCCCCATGGGATAAGCATATGAAACATATATAATTTCAGATTTATGATATTCAATTCATTCAACCATTTACTCATAGAATATAAGTGAAGCACGAGAGTAAATGACAAACTACTCCAAAAAGATATAAGTGATGATCAATGAGTAGTCAAATAATTAAGTAGCTATGTGAAAACTCTCTCTCATAAAGAAAAATTTGATCTTAAGTATTTTATTCAAAAAGCAAGCAAAACAAAATAAAATGGCATTCTAAATATAGCACAACCAATGTGAAGAAGCAAAAACTTAGGCTCAACCGAGGCTAACCGATAATTGTTGATGAAGAAAGGTGGGATGCCAACCAGGGCATCCCCAAGCTTAGATGCTTGAGACTTCTTGAAATATTAATTAGGGATGCCTTGGGCATCCCCAAGCTTGAGCTTTTGTGTCTCCTTAATTCCTCTCATATCATAGTTTCACTAATTCGTAAAACTTCATCCAAAAACCCAACAAGAACTCGTGAGATGAGTTAGTATAAATCAATGCAATAACCTTATCATTCTCTACTGTAGCAAATCAATAAAATTATAATTTGATATTGCATACTAAATGCCTCTGCATATTTAATACTCCTATCCTCAAATAGAATCATTAAACAAGCAAACATATGCAAACAATGCAAACATAACAGCAATCTGTCTAAACAGAACAGTCTGTAAAGAATGCAAGAGTAATCATACTTCACTAAATCCAAAAATTCTGAAAAATTACCACACTGTAGAAAATTTGTTGTTACTAATTGTGTAAAAATTTCAAGATTTTATCATGTTCTTACTATTTATAAATTTTCAGACAATGATAGAAAACTTTCTTTTTTCAAAACAGCAACATATAGACTTGCAAAATAAGCATGGTAAAGGCTACAATTGGCTTTTTATTGAACTAAAAGATGCAAAACATTACTCTAAATAACAGCAAGTAAATCCTAATAAAATAAAATGATGCTCCAAGCAAAACACATATCATGTGGTGAATAAAAATATAGCCTCAAGTAAATTTACCGATGAACGAAGACGAAAGAGGGGATGCCATCCGGGGCATCCCCAAGCTTAGATGCTTGGTTGTCCTTGAATATTACCTTGGGGTGCCTTGGGAATCCCCAAGCTTGGGCTCTTGCCACTCCTTATTCCATAATTCATCGAAACTTCACCCAAAACTTGAAAACTTCACAACACAAAACTCAACAGAAAACTCGTAAGCTCCGTTAGTATAATAAAGAAAATCACCACTTAGGTACTGTTGTGAACTCATTCTAAATTTATATTGGTGTTATATCTACTGTATTCCCACTTCTCCATGGTTCATACCCTCCAATACTACCCATAGATTCATCAAAATAAGCAAACAACACAATAAAAACAGAATTTGTCAAAAACAGAATAGTCTGTAGTAATCTGCAAACTTCATATACTTCTGTAACTCCAAAAATTCTGAACAATTAGGAAAACATAGGTAATTTGTATATCAATATTGTGCAAAAAGAATCAGTATTTTATCGCACTTCTGTGATTTTTAACAATTCTGTGACTGGGCACAAAAGTTTCAGTTTTTCAACAAGATCAAATCAACTATCATCCACACTATCCCAAAGGCTTTATTTGGTACTTTATTGAAACAAAAGCTATAAAACATGATTATTACAGTAGATTAATCATGTGGACACACAAAAACAGTAGGTATAAGTATTGGGTTGTCTCCCAACAGGCGCTTTTCTTTAATGCCTTTCTAGCTAGGCATGATGATTTCAATGATGCTCACATAAAAGATAAGAATTGAAACATAGTGGGAGCATCATGAAGCATATGACTAGCACATTTAAGTCTAACCCACTTTCTATGCATAGGGATTTTGTGAGCAAATAATTTATGGGAACAAGAATCAACTAGCATAGGAAGGCAAAGCAAGCAAAACTTCAAGATTTTCAACATAAAGAGAGGAAACTTGATATTATTGCAATTCCTACAAGCATATATTCCTCCCTCATAATAATTTTCAGTAGCATCATGAATGAATTCAACAATATAACCATCACATAAATTATTCTTTTCATGATCCACAAGCATAGAAATTTTCTTACTCTCCACATAAGCAAATTTATTCTCATGAATAGTAGTGGGAGCATCATATGAAACTTGAATACTATAAATTGTTTCCACATTAAAAGAGTAATGTTCAGTAAAAGGATATTCAAAATTATGACAATAATTATCACAACTTTTTATAACATAAGTATCCTCACAATAATCATCATAAGTAGCAACTTTGTTCTCATCATAGTCAATTGAAACCTCTTCCTAAATAGTGGAATCATTACTAAATAAAGTCATGACCTCTCCAAATCCACTTTTATCATTATAATAAGATTCAACACCCTCCAAAATAGTGGGATCATTACTTCCTAAAGTTGACACTCTTCCATACCCACTTTCATCAATATAGTCATCGTAAATAGGAGGCATGCTATCACCATGATAAATTTGCACATCAAAACTTGAGGGACTAAAAATATCATCTTCACTAAACATAGCATCCCCAAGCTTGGGACAAACATTAATTGCAGCAAATAAATACTCAAACATGTCATTCTCATCAAACATAGCATCCCCAAGCTTGTGACTTTGCATATCATACGCATAATCACTCTCATCATTAATAGAATGAATAGCACCAATAGTATAACAATTATTATCATCACAATTTTCTAAGTTGGTGCCAAAAAGATTTTCAAGATTATAAGAAGTATCATTATTTTCCCAATCATAATCATCACAATGAGTAATAGGCATAACAAAATCATCCTCAATAGTTTCATCGGACATTGTACCATAAGGCAAAGAATCAATATCATCATCAAGTATATCATCCTCCACATTTATTTTTGATTCATTCTCATGAGGCATAACATTAATAGGAGGAACATCATTCGGGAGGAATACCTTTTTACCTTTGCTTTTCCGTCTTTTCTTTTTCTTCTCCATATCATGTGTGGGTTTAATCAACCTTTTGGAGCTCCTTATTGATGAGATTGGTTGCATAGGAAGCTCATTCTCGTAACCTATTTCATCATGAGAGACAATAGGAGGGAAAGTGGAGAGCTTTACCCTTTCATTAGTATTTCTTTTATATTCTAATGGTTTTCCCATCTTTCTATAGTTGGCAATATAAGCATTCTCGTTGCAATTTACCACGCAAAACATATAGATTTCTTTAAGGGTAGTTTCAACATGGTCGGTGAATATGAACGCTTCAACCCAACTATTTTTATGAGACAATTCTTCACACCCCAAAAATAAACAAAGTTCATTATAAAGTTCAAGGGTGACCAAGTTATTGCAATATTTGGTCACGATTCGATCATCAAAAAGTATGCACTGAAAATTAAGATGACCAACTCTATTGCAAAGTTCATAAGTAATGGGATGAATAGAGCATAATTTTGTAGCAAATTTATCTATCACCTTAAGCCACCGATTGGTTTCAACATGTTTATGCTTCTTACAATATCTATCATCCCTATAAGGCATGTCTTCACAAACTCTATTCACTCCACAAAAATTGACATGCTTATAAGAAACTTCTTTATCATTACTAGCGCAATCATCATTAGTATCATGAATATTCATAGCAAGCACACTAACAACATTGCAATCATGTTTATCATTCAAAGATTTAGTGCCAAACATTTTATAGACTTCTTCTTCTAACACTTGAGCACAATTTTCCTTTCCATCATTTTCGCGAAAGACATTAAAAAGATGAAGCATATGAGGCAACCTCAATTCCATTTTTTTGTAATTTTCTTTTATAAACTAAACTAGTGATAAAACAACAAACTAAAAGATTCGATTGCAAGATCTAAAGATATACCTTCAAGCACTCACCTCCCCGGCAATGGCGCTAGAAAAGAGCTTGATGTCTACTACGCAACCTTCTTCTTGTAGACTCGTGTTGGGCTGTGACGCCCCGGCTTAATCGTGCACTAATCATACACGCAAATGCACACGATCAAGCCTAAGGACTCACTTGAAGATATCACAACACAACTCTAAAACATAAATAAAGGCATACAAGCATTATATTACAAGCTAGGGCCTCGAGGGCTCGAATACATAAGCTTGATGCCAAACAAGCATCAGCGGAAACGTTAGATATCTGAGTACAGATATAAGACAGAGAGATAAGCCTTTAACAAGGTGGGACAAAACAAAAGCAATGATCGAAAGGCGCAGGCCTCCTGCCTGGGACCCTCCGATCCTACTCCTGGTCGTCGGCCAGCTCGTAGAAGTAACCACCCTCGAGGTGGTAGCAGTAGTCGTCGGCGGGGCAGCTGTCTCAGGGGCTCCGTCATCTGGTCATGACAGACTGATATGGGAGGAAAAGATAGCAAAGCAACCGTGAGTACTCCGAAGTACTTAGCAAGCAAGGTTCTACACTACATATGCAACATTATCAAAGAAAGGCTGTATATGTGGACTGGGCTGCAGAAATGCCAGAATAGAGAGGAAAACCTAGTCCTATAGAAGACTAGCATCTTCATCGGTCTTGCAGCAATAGAAGAGAGTAGATCAGCACAATATATAGTAGTAGTAGTAGTAGTGTCAAGTAACAGCCTCGCCCAGAGATCCTTCCTCGACTCCCTGCGAGAAAGCGATCCCGGAGCCACATATCCTATTATCATCACAAGTTCTAGTTCTATTGATCGGGATACAACTCCGAGTGTCTGTTATTGTAGGACAGGCTATCGATAGATGTTTTCTTCCCTACAGGGGTGCACCAACTTACCCACCACACTCGCTTAACTCCGGCCGAACACACTTTCCTGGGTCATGCCCGGCCTCGGCCAAACGATACACCGCAACCCTACCTACAGCTCAGCAGAGAGGTCCCCGTCGGTCTATCTCCTAAGCGCTTAGGGGTCTTGGGCCATCGCCCTATGCACTCCGGGTCGTTGCGCGCAGGGCGAATCTCGGTACCACCTCTGTACATGGATGGCACCGGCCCAGCCGTGCCGTGATGCTGAACTGGACGTCTGACAGAGCTTTCGGCTGATGCTACGATGCAGAGTGCCCATAACTCTTCCCATGTGATGGTTAGTGCTATCCGGTCAGAGGCCGGCTCGGATCAAATATCCAAATCATTAGTGGATTAGGGGCTTGCGGTAACGAGCAGAGACTCACGATCGATGTGACCCCGTCGCCCTGTCTCGAGGACTTGTGGCAAGGGCTAGGAATGCCCGGCCACGCCTCGTGTTCGTCTCACGGGTAACCTCCAGGTCAACCCGACATCCCATCATTCGCGGGTACTCCTCAGGGTCAACCCGCTTTTCCAAGTATCAGTTGTAAAGTCATAGTAACCATAGTAACCGTGTGTCTAACACCAAGGGGAACCCTAAGGAATCACCCTTGATGGAATTCCACCAGATGTTATCGTCAAGGTGAACGAAGGAGGAATCACCCTCGAGGTCCACTCTTGAGGAGTTGCACTACAGTGTCGTTACCGGGAGTGGAGAAGGAGGAATCACCCTCGAGGACCACGACAGATGAACTAACCTAAAGGGTTAACATCAGAAGTGCTGGCGTGGTATCACCCTCGGCACTCGATAGTAACCTAGTAGTGTCATATAACTAAGGGGGTGATGTGCGGTGCCGGGGCCTGGTCTTTGATCCCGTTGATCGGGTCTTCTGATAATCTAGCGGGACAGTTGTGACAAGTGGGGTTACTGGTGGGTCTCTAACCAACCTATACTAAGCAGTTTGAAATAGGCAGGTAAGGTAACAATAAGCAGGTTACAAAAGCAGGCCATGCATCAGAATAGGAGCAATCAATTACAGTAGCAAAATCTAATGCAAGCATGAGAAAATAGAATAGGCGATATCGGGATTATCAAAGGGGTCTTGTTTGGTTGCTCGGCGGCAAAGGCAAGGTCGTCAGGGGTCGTCGATCTCCGAAGCTGCGTCAGTACCGGGCTCTATCGAGAGAGAAGAGGGGGAGGAAACAGATAAATACACTGCAAACATAAGCAACACAGAGCGTGCTAAGCTAACATGCAGTGCAGGGTTGCCTAAAAACATGTCTATGTCATATTAGTTATTTTAGGATTTAAGTTGGAATTATTAACCGGTAGTTGGGCACTATTCATCTACCAGAAACAGGCTAAAAGTTACGGGTTCACCTCCGTAGAGGGTCCCGTCACGGAAACAGACGGCACTGTTAGCTTTGTCTCATCGTTCTGGTCAACTTTCATGTAGAAAGTTTTTCGATCTGAGCTACGGTTTATTTTCTACGATTTTCTAAAGATTTTAGCATTTTTTGGAATTATTTTTATTATTTAGATCAACATTATCCAGAACAATGAAAGGTGACGTCAGCATGACCTCAATATGATGTCAGCAGGTTAACTCTGGCTGACCAGAGTCAAACCAGACCTGTGGGTCCAGTGGGACCCACTAGTCAGTGTCTCAGTTAAATAAACAGAGTTAAAACTAACTAAATAACCTAATTAGCTAGTGGGCCCACACTGTCAGTGCCTGATTAATCTAATTAGCTCTTAGTTAACTTTAAACTAACTTACTCTCTCGCGGGACCCACAGGTCAGCCACAGAGGGCGCCACATCAGGGGGTTGACCCAGTCAATGAGTCAACTGGGCCCACCCGTCAGTATCTCAGGCGGGCCCCACTTGTCAGGCCAGCTTAGCCTCGCCGGCACCGGAGCCAGAATAGGCTCCGGTGACCAAATTTGCGGCGGCGCGGCCTCGGACCTCGCCGGAAATCGGCTGTGGTGGTCCATTTAGACCACCGCGAGCACCTACGAGATCAGGGCGACGGCGCGAAGTGAACTGGGGGTAGCAGCATCAATGGGGGTGGCCGGAACAGTGACTACGGCGAGCGATGGGGGCGGACCAAAAACGGCGAGCTCGGGATCGAGTCTAGTGACTCGCCCGAGACGAAATGAAACGCGCGCGCGCTGCCTGGGGTTCCCAGAAGCACGGCGGAGCCCGTTGCTAGGCGCGGGGTAGACGAGGGCGACTGCTATGAGCTCGCCGGCGGAAGCAGATGCACGGCCATGGCAGCGGCAACCACGGCTCGAATTCGACCATGCCAGAGGGGAGGGAGGATGTGGAGCTCACCGTGGGGACGCAAGGTGGTCCGGTGAGAGCTTATTAGAGCAGGGTCGAGGCAGATCTGCGCGGCGTAGCAGGTTGGCCGTAGGGGAGGAAGAGGGGAATGCGGCATCGTGGAGGTCTCTCGGTCCCGATCCAGCGGCGTCGTCGATGTAGTTGTCCACGACGTTGCTCCAGGACACAGCAGCGAGGCAGGAGGAGCTCGATGGGCGCGCGATTTACAGGGGCGGCGCCATAGCTGCTTTCGGGCGAGGTGGAGAAGACGATGGGGAGGCGATGGGGAAAATACTGGTAGGCTAGGGTTTCGCGGGGGGGGGGGCGAGAGGTGACCAGAGATGCTCTTATCCTCGTCGGGGAGCCGCCGGATGGGCGACAGCGCGGCGCCCGACGCTCGGATGCGCGCGCGCTGACGCGTGCGAGAGGAGGGGGACGACCCGGTTGTTGGGCTGGGCCGGACCCTGTAGCAGCAGGCTTAAGTGCACAGTAAAGCATTAGGCCTTTTCTATTTTCTCTTTTTTCTGTTTGTGTTTTTTTTCTGTTTCCTATTTCTTCTGCTCCCAAATGGCCTTTGTAAATTGGGGCACTTGTCACAATATTTGTCATGCAATATTCCTGGCTGCCACAAAAAGTTTGGGAAACTTTGAAGTTCCTTTGGATTTTTTTCAAAAATGATTTGGCATTTAAATATGCAGGAATTTTTCTATTTTAATTGCTACTATTCATATTTGCATAAGAGTGATGTTGTATTCCTTAACAAATAAATGTTATGGAATATTTGCTAGCAGATGAACATTTTTGCAGCAACTTTTGAACAACTTTATTTTTCAGTTGAATTTCAAAGAGAATTTTGAATTGCAAGAGTTAACCACTATGATTAAGCATTGCAAATGAGGATGGCTTGGCATAATTAGCAGATGATCACAGTGCTTATTACACAGGGATGTTACAAATTCTCCTCCGTTAAAAGAAATTCTCGTCCCGAGAATTCAGGAGGTAGAAGGAAAGAGTTGGGGGTATTCCTTGCGAAGATGATCCTCACGTTCCCAGGTGGCTTCATCTTCAGTATGGTTCGACCACTGCACTTTGAGGAACTTGGTCGTCTTCTGACAGGTCCAACGTTCAGCTCGATCGAGAATGCGGATCGGATGCTCTTTATAAGATAGATCATCTTGCAATTCGAGCAATTCATGGTCCACTGCTCGGTGCGGAGATTCCTTGAAGCAACGACGAAGTTGCGACACATGGAAGACATCGTGGATATGAGAGAATTGTGGCGGCAACTCCAATTTATATGCCACCTGACCATGTCTAGCAACAATGCAGACAGGACCAATGTAGCGTGGAGCTAACTTGCCCTTGATTTCGAAACGATGAGTGCCCTTCATAGGAGTGACACGTAGATAAGCTTGATCACCAGGTTGATAAGTCAAACCCCATCGTTTGCGATCGTAATTGCTCTTCTGGTGGTCCTGAGCCACCTTGAGATTTTCTCGGACAATATGGACTTGCTCTTCGGCGTGTTGAATAATATCCGGACCCACGAGCGGTCGTTCCCCAGTTTCTGACCAATTCAGAGGGGTTCGACACTTACGTCCATATAGAACTTCGAAGGGAGACATTTTCAAGATGGCTTGATAGCTGTTGTTATATGAGAACTCGGCATATGGGAGAGATTCCTCCCACTTCTTACCGAAAGATATAACACAAGCTCGAAGCATATCATCAAGCACTTGATTGACTCGCCCGACTTGGCCTTGGGATTGGGGGTGATAAGCTGAACTCCAGGTGATATGAGTTCCCATAGCTTCTTGGAAACTTTCCCAGAACTTTGAGGTGAAAAGACCGCCACGGTCAGAACTGATCTCCTTCGGAATACCGTGGAGTGATACAATTATGGAGATATACAATTCTGCTAACTGGCTAGCAGTGATCATCTCCTTGACAGGCAGAAAGTGTGCAACTTTAGAGAGTTGGTCGACGACGACAAGAATAGCATCATGACCCTTCTGTGACTTGGGAAGGCCAGTAATGAAATCCATCTGAACCTTATCCAGTTTCCATAGAGGAATAGGAAGTGGTTGCAGAATTCCAGCAGGCTTCTGATGTTCTGCTTTAGCGCGACGGCAAACATCACATTCAGCAACGTATCGAGCAATATCCTGCCTCATTCTAGACCACCAGTACCTTTGTCGGAGATCACAATACATCTTGGTGCTACCCGGATGAATAGACAGTAGTGTATCATGTGCCTCCTTCATGACCTTGTCAGTCATTAGCTCGAAGCGAGGTACGAGAATGCGGTTTCTGAAGTACAAGGTTCCATCTTCAGACAGCGAGAAATCCCTGTACTTTTCCAGGTGAAGATCTTTCTTCATCAGATCAACTTCAGCATCTTTAGCTTGTGCACTCTTAACAGCCTTCTCAAGGTCTGGTTCAACAACCAAGGTTTTTAGGTATCCTTGAGGAACTATCTCGATATTGAGCTTTCGAAGCTCTTCATACAAAAGTGGTTGCTCTAGCTGGACTTCAAGTTCACAGCAATAGGATTTGCGGCTCAACGCATCAGCCATTACATTAGCCTTGCCAGGGGTATAAGAAATACCCAAATCATAGTACGCAATGGTCTCCATCCATCTTTGCTAACGGAGGTTCAGAGATAGCTGAGTGAACAAGTACTTCAGACTTTTATGATCCGTGTAGATCTCACAACGATTACCGAGGAGGTAATTTTACCACAACTGCAATGCATCGATGACAGTAGCTAGTTCTAGATCATGTACCGGATAATTCTCTTCACGCGGGCGCAACTGTTGAGAGCCATAAGCAATCACTTTACGCTCTTGCATTAGGACACAGCCTAATCCTTCACGGGATGCGTCACAAAAAATCACAAAATCTTTACGAGAATCTGGAGGAGCAAGTACTGGTGCAGATGTCAGCTTGTCTTTGAGTGTTTGAAAACTTTCCTGACATTTTTCTGTCCATTCAAACTTAACGCCCTTGTGAAGCAAATCAGTCAAAGGCTTAGCAATCTTTGAGAAATTCTCGACAAAGCGACGGCAATAGCTTGCAAGGCCGAGAAACCTTCTGACTTGCTTGACATTCTTCGGTGGAGTCCAGTCAAGAATAGCCTGAACTCGTTCTGGGTTAATGGCAATGCCATCTTTGGAAATTACATGGCCGAGATATGTCACTTCAGATAACCAGAACTCGCATTTGGAATACTTGGCATACAATTGGTGTCCACGCAGCTTCTCCAGTACAAGGCGAAGATGTTCGGCATGTTCTTCTTCATTCTTCGAATATACCAGAATATCATCCAGATAATTTATCGAGGTAATCCATGAAGATGTAGTTCATTAACCGGGAGAAGGTTGCTGGAGCATTTGTTAAGCCAAATGACATGACAGTGTACTCATAAGAACCATAGCGAGTAACAAATGCTGTCTTCGAAATATCCTCTTCACGAACTCGGATCTGGTGGTATCCCAATCTCAAATCAAGCTTAAAGAATATTGAGGAACCAGCAAGTTGATCATACAGATCATTGATTCTGGGAAGCGGATACTTGTTCTGAATTGTTGCTTGGTTGATTGGTCGATAATCTTGAACCAACCAATTCGTACCATCCTTCTTCTTGACAAAGAGGGAAGGTGCTCCCTAAGCAGATGAACACGGGCGGATGAAACCTTTCTTAAGTGACTTGTCGATTTCCTCCTTAAGTTCAAGAAGGTGGTGCGGAGGCATCTTATAAGGACGCTTCGTAATAGGGGTAGTGCCCGGCTTCAAGTCTATGACGAACTCGACAGCTCTAGCAGGGGGTATTCCTGGAAGTTCTTCCGAAAAGACATCTTGAAATTCACGAACAACTGGAACGTTCTCGATGCCTTCAAGAGGTGAAGCATTCAATGCACTAGTCGTAAACCCGTGCATTCGCACGGGCTAGCCTAATAAGAATGCTAACGGCTTTGCAGTTAATTAATCATTTATTTTGGGGGCAACACATTTTTTGATATACCCATTTGTGTCAGCACACTTGTCATGGATTTAGATCCATTCTTAAACAATGTCATCCAGTTTAGAAATTTGTGACTTAATTTGTTTCACATCATGGAAAATTGCATAAGATAGTAAGCTTTAGTGTATGACTTAAAAAATCACAAAATGCTAACCTTTTGCATTTAAAAAATGTTAATTTTTTATCATTGAAATATACTCGCTTTTTTAGGAGTTAAATCAACGACATATCGCTTACTTAGTTTCCCTTTATATCTGATTGTTATATGCATCCATCTCGATCATCTTTGTACTTTGGCTCTTTAGGTCTTCTTCTTGAGCTCAATGGTGGCCAATTCTATAGTTCTTACTACGAATGTTCCAGTGGCTTTGAAATTCAATCTCCTCACTCTGTGAATATAACATTGGATATGGTAGTACCATCTGCATTATCTCAACAATCACTCTATGTTATTGTGATTGCATCCATATCTAGGTGCACAGGAGATGGGTGATAGGTGTGATGGAGAGAAGATTGTACATGAGTTATCATGGAGATTCCTAGATTTTTATATAAAATTTTGATATGTATTTCTCTGTACTTTCCATCATATTGACGTCATATACTTGTATTCTTGTTTCAATGTTATAATTGATCTTTGTTTTTTTTGCAATGCTAAGAGTTCCTATTAAGAACATGTATTGTATAAGTCAAATTCAGGCAGACCACAGAATGAAAAGTGAAAATGATGACCATACAGTATCTGCAGACTACATAAAGTTATTTTATTTCAAGAAGGCCTATGGAAAATAAGAGAGGCAAATGGGAAACGATAAATACCTATCCAACTGAGAACTTATGCCCATGTGCAATTGGTATAAATACAACATGAACTATCAATATTTAGCATTGTCCTTATTTGTAATAATAAAGACCCAGTGC
This sequence comes from Thinopyrum elongatum, assembly GCA_011799875.1. NCBI lineage: Eukaryota > Viridiplantae > Streptophyta > Magnoliopsida > Poales > Poaceae > Thinopyrum > Thinopyrum elongatum. The sequence goes on along the minus strand of CM022298.1, from coordinate 625,835,400 downwards.
TAGCACTAAAATTATGGAAAATGGTAGGGAAATTATAAACAGTTCATGCCTAGCTAATAAGCCGGTTAATCTAACAAAACTTAGGAACAATTATTGTTTTGACAACTGGACTAAGTTTCTCTCAACACGCTTTCTGGTACATTTTGTCCCTGATGATGCATGAATATTGAGAACCAATTTAAAGGGATCCATAGGAATTTTGGACAGGTAAACCGAATAGACGAAAGACGATTAGTGAAAGAGGATAAGTGTCTTCAGAAGAATTAGCAATTAAGTATAATGAACTTTAGGGCTAATTCTACTTGGCAAAAAAGAGCTACATATGGATTCATGTCATTCTTATTTAGTATAGATTCATATTAGAGGCGTGGAGAAGAGGATGCCACAACCGAGCTAGTGGCTGAGAAGTGAGCCCGATACCAAGGCGGTGCTCGATGTTGTATCCATTGTTGGCCTACGCTGGCTGCAGCAAAAGGTGAAAGCACCAAAATTTCTCTCCTAGGGAGGTTAGCCTGTATATGTAAATTCTTGTCTAATGCAAACACATCTGATGAGCTCCTACCAAGCGAGACAACAATATATACAACAATAGAGGAAACCAACTCAGCTAAATAACATGAACATATGGATTCTTATACAATTAGGCCATGCTTACCTCTTGGTTGTCATGACCAAATTAGGAGGCATGGAGAAGAGGATGCCAGAGCCGAGCTAGTGGCTGAGAAGTGAGCCCAATCCCAAGGCGATGCTCAATGTTGTATCCATTGTTAGCCTGCGCTGGCTGCAGCAAGACTTGAAAGCACATGGAAGCAAAGAAGGAGATCTCAGCAAAGAGCATAGCGAGCCTGGTCTTGCTGTGGTGGGAGGTGACAACACATGAAAGATGCGATGGAGAACTTGGTCAAGAGCATAGCGAGTGCGACAGAGACCTCTCCTAGAGGCGTATTGAGCATGGAGTAGATAGTCATGGGGGTAGGGTAGCGCAAATAGAAGTCAATGATTATATTGAAGTATGGATACAATGTGACCTATTCGACGATTCTGATTTATATTTTTGCAAGAGGCAATTGTAGCCGCTCCTTCGAACCATGACTCGAGGCACCTCGACTATGCTATAGGTGTAGATCAGGATGCTCTGCCATATAACTTTCTCTACATCTATGTAAAGATTTTTGTTAAATTCAGATCTTCCACATGGGAACAAATATGATAAGAGGGAATAACCCGAGGTAGATTGAATACTGAAATCGGTCCAAGTTCTGAAGGAGAATTTATCATGTGCACGTAGTACTTTTGAAATTCAGATTTTCAATCTATATTAGATTTTGTACCATGCATATACATTCACACAAATCCATCTCCTACACGTCTTTTTGTTGTGCTACTATCTCCTACACAACTTAGTTCAGCATTATCATCCGCACACAATTTTACATGGATTCAGTACATATTATATTAGTGGAATGTTACAATTGCAACATTAGATACTTACCCATCGGATGTCCTAGCTCGCTGATCACGATTCATCGTCTCGGACGATGACGATGACGAATCAAGCTGGTAGTTCCTCTATGACATAATCATGTACAAAGCAAACTCCATATATATATATATATTAATCAATTAGCAATGCTTCAACGTACACTGCAAGCTGATTGAATCGCTGGATTTTTCATAGGCTTGAGTAGTACTCGGGCAATATGGACATACAAAGTACGGCCGTCGGCATCCAACAAACACCACTGTACACATATGCATGCACCCATCATGTGCATGATTGCTATGGACCGCCACTATACACACATGCATGCATCTATCATGTGCATGATTGCTCTGGACATGAATTTGAGCCCGCCGTCTGTGATGGAAACTGCTTCTAGGCTATCGCGCATCCTGTACTGCCGGTGATGCGAATGCACAGCAGCCGCCATATGCACATGCACCACCGCACGACGATGGATGGCACCAGTGGCGCGGGAACACGCGGTGCCGCGAAGATAAGAGTCGGCAGCGGCGGCGTCATCGCGGGTTTTATGGGATATCACCGCGTATAGATTGAGCACATAAGGAGAGTAGGTTTTGCTGGACTCTTTCTTTATCAACACACAAGATTCTGTAGCGTGGTTTGTTGGCATTCAGTTTTTTTCTTTTAGCCATGCTTTAGATAGATTGACACGGTAGTTCTTTTCTCATATGTTTTTACAACTAATAAAATCGTGTACATAGATTGATACGGGAGTTTTTTCCTTGTTTGTTTTTCATCACCAGAAAATTGTTTATGCCTAGGATTTATGAGTTGATCCACACCATAATAACTCGGCCCCACCAGATTAACGGTTCCTAATTACTGATTAACGTGGGAATTTCTACGAAGTGCATAATTAGTATAGGTATAGATTCAGAACATATATCTGATTCTCGGCATTCTGAACTGTTCGAACTAAGTACTTGACTGTCTGGCCAGAAGGGTGAGTGAGCTGGACTGTCTTAGTGGCACAGGCAATCAAAGCTTTATGCGCTGTCAACCAATCCATACCAAGAATGATGTCTATGTCGGAAGGTCCGAGCACAATAAGGGAAACCGGAAATAGTAGACCTCCAATCTCGATGTGGTTGTGAGGGCTTACTATTGAGGTTTGCCACTTGGACCCCGGGGATTGAATCGCTAAAGGAGTGGACAAATTTTTCGTATCTAACCCATGCAACTGAGCAAATTGTTGGGACACGAAAGCATGCGATGCTCTTGAATCAAAAAGAATAGAAGCTGGCACTGAATTAACGCGAAGGGTTCCCATCACAATTTTTGGTGACTCACAAGCTTCTTCCATTTTGACATGAGTGACTTGACCACAATCCATAGCAGGCGGTCTGACACCAAAGCTTCTGTTGCGATGGTTTCGATGGCCCTTTTTACGGCCATTCGTAGGACGTGCTGCATTCTGCGACTGATCCGGGCGACAGTTGATAGTACGGTGCCCTGGCTGTCCACACTTGCGGCATAAACCATCATTATGGGATGGAGCCACAACATTGGACTGTCCACCCTGAATTGTTAGTTGTATCAGCGGCGGAGGCAGACGAGGTGCAACATAAGATGGCCTTGGCATTGGAGCAGGTTGATGATGAACACTGTGTGGGATCCAGACTCGACGTTTCTGAATAGGTTGACCCGAGGATGAGCCAACATCACGAGTGCGTTTGAGCGACTCCTGGTATTTAGCCAGACCAGTTTCAACTCGGTAGGCTTGATTGACAAGCATCGCAAAGTTGTCACAATCAAGGACAAGAAGCGCGAGCTGTATATCAAAACGCAGTCCTTCACGGAATTTCTCCTGCTTGCGAGCGTCAGTGTCGACATCATCTTTAGCATAGCGGGATAATTCAAGAAATTTCCTCTGGTATTCATCCATAGTCTTTGTGCCCTGTGAGAGTTTGCGGAGCTCCTGCTTCTTCTGGTCGATCAGACCTGGAGGAATGTACCGTGCACGAAAGGCTGACTGAAATTCCTGCCAAGTGGTTACAGATTCAGCAGGCAAAATACTCTTGTGGCTTTCCCACCATTGAGCAGCGGGACCCTTCAAGTGAAATGTCGCAAAGGTGACGTAACTATCAGGGGCCACATTAGCTGACTCCATCTCAAACAGGATGTCACGAAGCCAATCATCAGCATCCATAGGATTGGTGGAGTTGCGGAAAACTGATGGATTGAGGCGCACGAATTCTGACAGTGAGATCGGTCCAGGCTCCTGACGAGCATCATTGCATTCCAAATGTTTTACCAGACTCTTGTTGAGCTGACGGTTCAATTCAAACTACTGCATCATTGTGGCAATATAGGGTGGAGGTGGAGGATCGTCAGCCATCCTGCCAAATTTAACAGGGGCAGTTTAGCAATAACAACTGCATGTGTATGGAGTACATGATGTAACATGGAAATGAACAAGAAGGCATCAGGTGCATTTTAGTAGTCCTTAAAGACATATAGAATGATGCACGGAGTTGGACTCAAACAGCGGTAGGAGTTCGGAAACGCACGCAGCTAGACAAGCTAGGCGGCGCACAGGCACGCGGTAAGGAAGTACACAACGAGACATAGCAAAGGCTACATCAACGTCAGAGAAAACTATTGGAGCGAGGAATCTGCAAGTGACAACACAGGGTGCCCTCGATAAAAGGATCCTGCAAGCAGAACCTGGCCCGCAATCTTGAAGCAAGGGGGGATATTTTCTGAACTCCGGGTGGATGTGATCATGAGAACCTAATGTTGGAGTTAGTAAAATTTTAACATGATTAGAAGAGAGATCAGAGTCCCAGAGTATAGATGAGGAATCAAAGATTCTAATACCACCCAGTTGGCGACGTGGGCCCGTAAGCCACACAGCCAAGCTAGTAAATCAGTTTTCAAATACTAGACTCAACTTTGGCCAAGGAGTTGGAAAGGGGGATTCCTAGAGGCAGTCGGCTCTGATACCAACATGTGACGCCCCGGCTTAATCGTGCACTAATCATACACGCAAATGCACACGATCAAGCCTAAGGACTCACTTGAAGATATCACAACACAACTCTAAAACATAAATAAAGGCATACAAGCATTATATTACAAGCCAGGGCCTCGAGGGCTCGAATACATAAGCTTGATGCCAAACAAGCATCAGCGGAAGCATTGGATATCTGAGTGCAGATAAAAGACAGAGAGATAATCTGTCGGAGTAATGGGCCACGGGTAGCCTAACCCGGGTCCCTGAGCATTTCAAGACATTGGGCCGGCTGCGCCCCTCAAGCATCAAGGATGAAGCGCCGCCTTCTGGTGGCCGGCTGGCTCATGAGGCCGGATGCCAGAGGATGGCCAAGCACCGGAAGACGGCCCCAAGATGGGCCGACTCCTAGCAGGCGGCCTCCAGAGAGGCCGGCTCCTAGAACAGGTGGCCCACGACGCCCTCAAAGTCTACGCCCCCATTAAGAAGACAAGACAGGATGTGGCTACAGTATAGCCCATTCCCCCATATCCAGGGCACGGCGCGGCCACAGTACTCCATACAGGCAGAGATCTCCCCACGACGTGGTACTGTGGCCACCCCACCCTTGACGTCACTCCTACCGGGCGGAGCCCTGTTCCCATGACGGCCCGTCGGTACGGCCTGCGGGCGGCAGGCCCTACCAGGCAGCGAGAGACTGGAAGGCGGCAGAGCCTGACCAGTCGGACCGGTGGGAGGCCGGCCTCTAGCAAGCGGCCCCTCCTCCCTCGAAGTCCACGCGCCATTAATCCAGAAAAGACACGATATGGCTACAGTGATTTCCCACCCAACGGCGGGACTGTAGCCACGCCCCCCCCCCCCGACCAAGCACGCGTCATCTGCATTACGGCTACAGCAACAAGCAGCTGATGAGACCCGCAAGTGGCAGGAGCGTCCTGACGACTCCGAGCCAGACCAGTCGGCGGGGCCCACCACGCGGCGGGCCCCGGCAGCTGACAGAGAAGCCGGCGGCCAGGGACGCTGACCGCCAGACCCTACACCCGGCCAGATGACTATTGTACCCCTGGGGGGTAGGCCTATATAAACCCCCCAGGGCACCCATGCAAAGGGGTCGGACCTGTAAAGCCTAGACTCATTCAGAGTGAGGAGAGAGTCGGCCCTGCTCTCTTCTACCTCTGGCATACAGGTCAAGGAGCACCTTGTACTCACTAGTGCCTTAGTGATCATGCGGAGACCCCGCAGAGCAGGACTAGGGGTGTTATCTCCTAGGAGAGCCCCGAACCTGGGTAAAGTACGCCGGCGTTCGTGTCTACGCCTCATCCCATTTCCAGGCACTGGCGACGTTCTACTAGCTCCCACCATGATAAGCCATCCTTTGGCATATGTCGCATCCAACCCCCGACATTTGGCGCCCACCGTGGGGCTAGGTGCACCGCCATCCGGAGACCTGTTCTAGACGGGAACCTTGTTCATTCCTGATGAGCGCAGCCAGCCCGGCACGCCAGACGGCGCCTGCACCGACGCGCTGCATGGCGTGGAGGTCGTCTGCGCGGCAGGTTGCCTCACCGATCTTGTTGGCGAGATTCGCCTTCCCGACAAGCCCGTATCCGACACGGGCACAGATGACCCCGAGAGCCACCTCATCGGCCTCCTCGACCGGCTCCATGTCGGCAGCGAGCTTGCTGCAGACTTGGAGTCGGTTGGCTCCACCGACCCAATGCTTGTCGACTCCGACACGGCGTCGCTCGACACATTCCCCACCAGCGTGGTGGTCTACGATGAACCGCTCCCTCACGCGAACGGTGGCGGAGGCACCGTCACGGAGGTGCTTGTCATCGAGCATGGCGAGCACTCTGGCGGAGGTGGCCAGGATCCGCTGCAGGCGGCAATGCGGGACCTGTCCGCGCCCATAGCACCCGGTGCGAACGGTGAAACGCTGGAAGCATGCCATGTCGCACTTCTCGACAGCGCCAACAAGTTGGCGGCCATGAGACGCCTCGCCGAGGCTTACCACCGCGAGGTCGACCTCGCCGTCTGTGGCACGCCAGCTGCTGGCGAGCCCAGCCGCGCGGGCACTGTCCGACAGTGTGGCGCAGCAATCTCCAGCATGTTGGGGGCCGACCGCCCAGTCTACGCCACGCCGATGGAGAACTTGCGCTCCGCCCAGGCGGCGACGGAAGAACTGGACCGCCTGGAGGGCGACGAGCATCGCTGCATGACGGAGCGCGTCCAACAGCTCATCGACGCGGCCGCCGCGTAGCTGGAAACCGGCCGCCGCATGATGGAACCCGGCTTACAGGCCGGGAACCTTCCCCCTCGCCGAGAGCACAGCGCGACCTCCCGAACGCCAACAGACGGCGCCCGTGATGGAAGAGGCCCAGAGCCGGTTGCAAGCTGCAGCCACACACGCATATCCATCGAGTGTGACCAAGACGGCCGCCCACATGCAGTGGAACAGCGGGACGGTCGTCCGCCTCCCCCGCGCCGGGAGAGACGCGTTTCCCCGCCACCTTTGACGACCCGACACTCGGCAACCGCCTCGGCCGCCGAGAAGGAGTCGGGGAGAACGATGCCCGCCACCGGATCGACCGCCTCAACCAGTCCCTGGCGCTAGAAGAAGAAGACGCATTGGGTCCGCCTTGCTTTGGCCCTCGCATCCGTGACGAGCCCTTCCCCAAAGGGTTCACCCTCCCAAGAGATACGCCCAAGTACACCGGCTCCGTGAAGCCGGAAGACTGGCTGGTCGAATACTCCACGGCCGTCAGCATCGCGAACGGCAACAAGTGCGTTGCCATGAAGTATGTTCCGCTCATGCTCCAAGGCACCGCCCGGACATGGCTGAATAGCCTGAAGCCCCGCAGCATCAACAGCTGGGTTGATTTCACCGAAGCCTTCAACCGCAACTTCACCAGCACGTACAAGCGGCCACCCAAGCCTCGCCAGCTCTCCTTGTGCGTCCAAGGCCCCGACGAGTCGACTCGCGACTACCTCACGCGCTGGGCTGAGCTACGCAACTCCTGCGAGGGCGTGCACGAGGTGCAGGCCATTGAGTATTTCACAGCCGGGTCCAGAGAAGGCACTCTGCTCAAGCACAAACTCCTCTGTGATGAGCCGGCTACCCTCGACGAGTTGCTGATCATAGCGGACAAGTACGCCACGGCCGATTCCTCCATGAAGGCGGAGATTCAAGTTGATGCATCCAGCAAAGTGGCTCCTCAAGCTCCTCGGGCCCCGGCTGGTGACGCCAGTTGGCGGCAGCAGCAAAACGACAACAAGCGCAAGGCGCCACAACTGGCTTCTACAAGCCGGCAGGTGGCGACAGTTGAAGACCAGCAGCCGGAAGGATAGCCTCCTCCCAAGCGTCAGAAGGGCGGCAAGCCCAACTGGTTGCCCGCTTTCTCGTACGAGCAGACTCTCGATGCACCCTGCAAGTTTCACAGCAGCGCGAAGCCGTCCAACCACGCCACTCGGAAGTGCCAGTGGCTCGCCAGGATCGCCAAGGGCGACGGGCTCCTGCCTCCTCCGCCTGCTGGCCCGCCGCCTCCGCCGCCCCAGCAGCCGGCGGTTCGGCCAGTCTGAGCGATCCAGGACGAGTTCCCTGAAGAGCACGGAGCTTACGTCGTCTTCACCAGTGTGACTGACAACAGGCGCAGCCAGCGTCAACAGCGCCGGGAAGTGAAGGTTGTCGCTTCTAAAGCCCCGGAATTCATGCATTAGTCGGAGAGGCCGATCAGTTGGAGCCGATCTGACCACCCGGAGGTGATGCCTGCGCCGGGTTCTTATGCCCTGGTGCGGGATACCACCTTCGCTACTGAGAGACGGGCTGCTCGTTTCTCCCGAGTTCTGATAGATAGCGGCAGCAGCATCAACATCCTCTACCGTGACACCATGGAGAAGTTGGACATCAAAGAGAAACAGCTCCAGCCCAGCCGGACTATCTTCCATGGCATTGTGCCTGGCCTGTCCTGCTCGCCGATCGGCAAGATCAAGATAGATGTCCTTTTCGGAGAGAAGGATCACTTCCGCCGAGAGCTAATCTGGTTCGAGGTGGTTGATCTTGAAAGCCCCTACCATGCGCTGCTTGGCCGGCCCGCCCTGGCCAAGTTCATGGCGGTCCCCCACTACGCCTATCTCAAGATGAAGATGCCGAGCACCAAGGGCATCATCACCGTGGCTGGTGACTACCAGAAGTCTGTCGCTTGTGCCGTTGCCAGCAGTCGGCTGGCCGAGGCCCTCGTGATTGCTGCCGAGAGGAGGCTCCTTGACCGGGTTGTGGCAATGGCAGGCAAGCAGCCGGAAATGCCGCCAGAACCTAAGGAGCCAGAAGCTCAGGGCTCGTTCAAGCCGGCGAAAGAAACAAAGAAGATACCCCTGGACCCGGAGCACCCGGAGAGGTATGCTATCATTGGTGCAAACCTTGACAGCAAATAGGAAAGTGAGCTCGCCGATTTCCTCCATGAGAATCGGGACATCTTTGCATGGTCTCCTAAAGACATGCCGGGTGTTCCGACGGATTTCGCCGAGCACAAGCTACATGTCCGACCTGGTGTCAAGCTAGTCAGGCAGCCCTTGTGCCGCATGTCGGAAGAAAAGAGAAGAGTCATTGGAGAAGAAATAGCCCGGCTTCTAGCAGCGGGCTTCATTATGGAAGTATTCTTCCCAGAGTGGTTAGCCAACCCAGTCCTTGTGCTGAAAAAGAATAAGAAGTGGCGCATGTGTATTGATTATACCAGCCTCAACAAAGCTTGCCCCAAAGATCCATTTGCTTTGCCAAGAATTGACAAAGTGATAGACTCCACAGCCGGATGCGAGCTGTTGAGTTTTTTTGATGCATACTCAGGGTACCACCAGATCAAACTAAATCCAGCCGACAGGCTGAAGACCGCCTTCATCACACCATTCGGAGCCTTCTGCTACCTGACCATGACGTTCGGCTTGAGGAATGCCGGCGCCACGTTTCAGCGTTGCATGCAGAAGTGTCTCCTCAAGCAACTCGGCAAGAACGCCCATGTCTATGTGGACGATATCGTGGTGAAGACAGAGAAGCGTGGCACCCTGCTAGAGGACCTTAAGGAAACCTTTGAAAACTTGCGTCGTTTTCAAATCAAGCTCAACCCGGAGAAATGTGTCTTCGGAGTACCAGCCGGCCAGCTTCTTGGTTTCCTGGTCTCAGAGCACGGCATAGAGTGCAATCCTGTGAAGATCAAGGCTATTGAGAGGATGGAGGTGCCCACCCGACTGCTGGATGTGCAAAAATTCACCGGCTGCTTGGCATCCATCAGCCGTTTCATCAGTCGGCTGGGCGAGAAGGCTCTTCCTCTGTACCAGCTTATGAAGAAAACCGCTTTTTTCGAGTGGAATAACAAGGCGGATGAAGCTTTTCTCCTGCTCAAAAAGATGTTGACCACTCCGCCTGTCCTAGCGGCTCCGACTGCTAAGGAGCCGATGCTTCTCTACATCGCCGCCTCCAGCCGGGTGGTCAGCACAGTCATAGTTGTGGAACGCAAAGAAGACGGCAAGGCACAACCGGTCCAGAGACCGGTGTACTACCTGAGCGAGGTGTTGTCAGCCTCCAAGCAGAACTACCCCCACTATCAAAAGTTGTGTTATGGTGTGCATTTCGCCGCCAGGAAGCTGAAGCCATACTTCCAAGAGCATCCAATAATGGTTGTTTGCACCGCCCTGCTTGCGGAGATCATAGGCAGCAGAGATGCATCGGGCCGAGTGGCCAAGTGGGCCATCGAGCTGGCCCCCTACACCATCTTCTACCAACCTCGCACTGCCATCAAGTCCCAGGCGCTGGCCGACTTCCTCGTCGACTGGGCCGAGACCCAGTACCTGCCGCCAGCTCCAGACTCCACTCATTGGCGGATGCACTTCGATGGCTCAAAGATGCGCACCGGTCTGGGAGCCGGCATCGTCCTCACCTCTCCCAAAGGCGACAAGCTCAAATACGCGCTGCAAATCCACTTTGCCGCCTCCAACAACGTGGCCGAGTATGAAGCACTCTTACACGGGCTCCGGCTTGCCAAGGAACTCGACATTCGCCGGATCCTGTGCTACGGTGACTCCGACTTGGTGGTCCAGCAGTCGTCAGGTGACTGGGACGCCAAGGATGCAAACATGGCAAGCTACAGCTTCCTCGCCCAGCAACTCAGTGGATACTTTGAAGGGTGCGAGTTCCTCCATGTGCCGAGAAATGACAATGAGCAAGCTGATGCCTAGGCACGGATCGGCTCCACCCGGCAAGCAGTACTAGCCGGCGTCGCCCTGCAACGCCTCCTCAAGCCGTCTATCAGGCCGTCACCAGAATCAGACTCCATCTTCGTACCAGCTCCCCCCGAGGCAGCCGCCTCGGGGACTTCACTAAGCGGCCTGGGGACTGCAGCAGTCGCACCCGGCCCGGGGACTCCACAACCCGGCCCGGGGGCTGCGGCAGCCGCCTCGGGGACTTCACCAACCGGCCTGGGGACTGCAGCAGTCGCACCCGGCCCGGGGACTCCACAACCCGGCCCGGGGGCTGCGACAGCCGCCTCGGGGACTTCACCAAGCATCCCGGGGACTGCAGCAGTCGCACCCGGCCCGGGGACTCCACAACCCGGCCCGGGGGCCGCAGCTGTCGGCCCGGGGACTTCAACAACACAGCAAGACGCCGTTGGCTCCACCCAACCGCCTCCCCTCCCAACCGCCCTCGTGCAAATAGCAGTTCTGGCAGTCAAAGAAATAGCAGCACCTTCATGGGCACAGCCCATCCTCAACTTTCTGGTGAACAAGGAGCTGCCGACTGAGGAAATCTCGGCTCGACAAGTGCAACGTCAGGTAGGAGCATACACCATTGTTAACAGAGAACTTGTGAGGCATAGTGTCACTGGCGTGTACCAGCGCTGCGTGGAGCCGGAGAAAGGCCAAGCAATCCTCAAAGATATCCACCAAGGCGAGTGTGATCACCACGCGGCTTCAAGATCACTTGTTGCCAAAGCTTTCCACCATGGTTTCCTCTGGCCAACTGCTCTAGAAGACGCCAAAGATTTGGTCCAGAAATGTAAGGGGTGTTAGAAGTTCCGCTCCAAGCCACATTCGCCGGCTTCTGCACTCAAGACCATCCCCATTACCTGGCCCTTTGCCGTCTGGGGGCTGGACATGGTGGGACCATTCAAGACAGCGCGCGGCAGCATGACTCATCTACTTGTCGCCATGGACAAGTTCACCAAGTGGATAGAAGCCAAACCAATCAAGAAGTTGAATGGTCCGACCGCGGTGACTTTCATCGCAGACATCACCACCCGGTATGGCATACCACACAGCATCATCACCGACAACGGCACAAACTTCGCCAAGGGCGCCTTGGCTCGTTTTTACGCGACGCAGGGCATCCGACTGGACTTAGCGTCCGTTGCCCATCCGCAGTCAAACGGCCAGGTGGAGCGAGCAAACGGCCTCATCTTGTCCGGCATCAAACCCCGACTGATCGAGCCTCTAGAGCGTTCGGCCGGCTATTGGCTCGATGAGCTACCGGCCATCCTCTGGAGCCTGCATACAACTCCAAACAAGTCAACCGACTTCACGCCCTTCTTCCTCGTCTATAGTGCCGAAGCCGTCATCCCGACGGACATAGAATTCGACTCCCCTTGAGTCACCATGTACACTGAGGAGGAAGCAAAAGAAGCACGAGAAGACGGCGTCGATCTGCTGGAAGAGGGCCGGCTGTTGGCACTCAGCCGGTCCACCATCTACCAGTAGAATCTACGCCGATACTATAATCGGAAGGTCAAGCCAAGATCTTTCCAAGAAGGAGACCTTGTGCTTCGGCTGATCCAGTGAACAGCCGGCCAGCACAAGCTCTCGGCACCTTGGGAAGGCCCCTTCATCATCAGCAAAGTTTTGGGCAACGACTCCTACTACCTGATCGATGCTCAGAAGCCAAGAGCACGCAAGAGAGACGACTTCGGCAAGGAGACAGAGCGGCCGTGGAACGCAAACCTCCTTCGAAGATTTTACAGTTGATACAGTATGTATCACGCTACCCTTTGTATTAAGTACGAAGACTCCGGGTTCCCCGAGAAGAACTCGGGGGGCTACCCTCTTTTATCTGCGTAATAAGTATTATGCCTATAATTTTGTCATTTCATTATTCCGCCTGCATCATCGGGTGCGACAGTCGTGCGCGGGGGGGGGGGGGGAAGGGGGGGTGGGGATCGCCGCTTGTACTATGTGGTGCTTCCTGCAGCCGGACAAGTAATGCGTTGGCGCCTCAACTTTCTCCTGCCAAAGCCACAGTTCGCAGAGCGACTGTCCGGTGGGCAGGGGTTAAAGGCAGAAAAGGTGTCCGCATAAAAAATGGCTAAGGACCCAAAGCATGCACATAGTTCAGGCCGGTTTCCGTCTCGTTGACCGGCTACGGAGCAGCCGTGCGGCCGGCTTCTACTTATCTTACTAACGCTCTAGTCGGCTAAGTACTTGCTCTCCCGAAAGTAGCTAAGTACTTGACCCAGACGCAGTCTGCAGAGCGGCTGTTTGGCTGGCAAGACAGCAGCTAAGGGAGGGCGACAAAGGAAAAAAGCCAAGGAGCAGAAAGCAAGGAAAGTTAGAGCGCTCTTGCCGAGACTGATAAAATAGGAAAAATAAAAGACAAGTTGGCGGCCTAGGGAGCGGCAGAGGGGTCTGACTGGTTGGCTGAGTCGGTAGTGCCGATTGGTGGAGCGGACGGCTGGTTAGTTTCCGCTTGGTCGCCTCCAGCAGCAGTCGGTGCACTCGAGCGCGGCTCGTTGTTTGAGGCACGATCAAGCGGAGACTGGTCGTCCGCCCCGACCTCCGGCATATCTTCTTCGCTCTCCCCGTCCTCCTCGCCTTCCCCCTTGTCGCTGCAGTCGATCATCTTGGCCGAGTCTTCGTCGTCCTCCGGGTTCAGCCCGAACCACTCCGGCGGCGCCTCGGCACCATCCTCAGCCAGCTCGGGAACAAAGATGTTGGTGTTGGTATACTCGGCGATCGCCGCTGCCCGTCTGACAAGATCGCGCTCCACCGCCACCAGCTCCTCTTGGGCCTCCTGCCGAAACATGGTCAACTGGGCTAGATTTAGCCCAGGGTACCACACCTTGACGAATTCCAAAGCCCGGCATGCGCCAGCCCGGGCTGAGGAACCCTTCCAAGCCTCAAGTCGGCCGGCCGCCACCTCCAGCCAGTCGGTAGTCCGACTGGGAGTGCGCGGAGCCGGCATGTCTGGCCAAAGGGCGGAAATCGCTTGGGCCCCGACACACTGAAGACGGCGCAGCATCCGATGAGCCGGCCGGAGGCGGGCCTGGATGCTGAGGAGCTGTTCGCTAAGAGTCCGGGGGGCGTTGGCAGCGATCTGCACGCCTTCTGCTCTCAGTTCTCTACGATAAGCCTCAATAGCCTGGTTGGCGGCGTCAGAGTGGCCAGGAAAGAAGTCTGCTCAGGAAGAAAGCAAAGAAATCAGAAGTCAGAAGCTAGACGCCGGCTCGATCGGCAATCGGCAGCTCAAAGAAAGAAAAAGAAGAAAGCTTACCATCAACTATGTCTTCAATCCTGCCGAAGCCGGATTTCAGCAGCGCCTCCCTGTCAGCCCAGGCGGAGCGTTCGGTCTCGAACTCGGCAAGGAGACTGGACTCTTTTACCTCCGGCTCCTTCTGGGCCTTCTGAAGAAGCTCCGCCTGCTCCGTCAGTTGCTTGGCCAGTCGGTCACGCTCTTGGGCCACCTTGTTGCACTCTGCCTCCTTGGCGCGCAACGCGGTGTTGGCCTCACCCAGCTGCTGCTGCAAAGTAGCGTTGGCCTCTGCAAGAGCAGAGGAAGAAAAAATAATATCAACCATCAACAAAAAACAGGTACGGCTGCCAAGGAGATCCGGCCCGACTGCTCAGCAGTCGGCCCGAATCTCGGGGGCTACAGCCCGCGGGTGCGCTGGCGCGCCCCCACAGAGAAAGAAAATGAAGACTTACTCCGGCTTTCCGACAAGTCGGCGGTCCGCCGCTCCAGCTCTCGGACGTTGGAGTTGAAGGTGATCACGCGAAGGTTATGATAGTCCTATAATGAAGATAGCAGATAAAGTTAGCACTCGAAGCTTGCCAATTAAAGTTCCGAGCCGCCTGCTCAGCAGCCGGCCCGAAACTCGGGGGCTACACCCAGTGGGTGCGCTGGCGCGCCCCCACAGAGAGAATACAAGAATCAAAGACGAAGAAATAAAGAACGTACCCGAATGGCCACTCGCGAATCCAAGAACGCACTGTTGCACTGTCGAAGAGCGGTGGCCTCAGCTCGGAGTTTGGCCTGGACGTCCAGGATCGCCTGGTTTAAGGCGCCGGTCCCGCCTCCACGCACCCACTCGGTGGGCGCGGGGCTGGTGGCTTCGGTATCCGGGGCGGACGAGCTCGCAGCGCCGGCTTCTAGCGGTCGCGGCGCCGAAGCCGCCTTCACGGCTCGGCAGCGCGACGGAGTGCGGGCCTCAGGAATTGGGCCCGTCACTACCTCGTTTCCGGCTGGCGGCACCGGCGGGGCAGCCGGCTGTTCGTCCCGCGCTCCTCCAGACGGCGGCGACGGAGGCACGACTACCTCCGGCGTGACGACATCGCCGCCTTCTCTCCCCATTACCGGCTGTTTGACGCCGGCTCCCCCAGTCGGCGCCGTAAACTCTGGTGGTGGTGGCGCGAAGCTCAAGGGAGTGACGAGCAGCAGCGCCTGACAGCGCACGGCTCCTTTACCCAGCCTCTTCTCCGCGGCATCGGATTCAGCTTCCGCCAGCCTCTTCAACGCAGCGGCTTCCGCCCTGTCTGCCTCCGCCTTCTCCATGCGGGCGGCTTCCTGCTCCTCGCGCGCCTCCTGCGCGTTTCGTTCCCGTGCCTCCCGGAGGTCGGCTGCTGGGTCGATTCGCCGGGTGGTGGTAGAGTTCTCCACCGACCCGATGATGGAGGCGGCGGCCGACCTCTCGAGGGAGAGTGGAGCCCTAAGTCAAGGAAAATAAAGCAAAGAGGCTCAGACGGAACCAACAAGAAAAGAAAGCACAAGGAAAAGACACT
The DNA here is from genome assembly GCA_011799875.1 of Thinopyrum elongatum. Taxonomy (NCBI): domain Eukaryota; kingdom Viridiplantae; phylum Streptophyta; class Magnoliopsida; order Poales; family Poaceae; genus Thinopyrum; species Thinopyrum elongatum. The sequence goes on along the minus strand of CM022298.1, from coordinate 625,819,891 downwards.
TACGCAGACACAAGAGGAGGCGCCTTCGGAAGCTTCTGGAACTTGGTCACCTTTGCGGTGGCTCCTTCCGCCTAGTCGCCGCGGCCGGGTTCTTGGCCTTCTTCGGCACGCTACCGAACAAGACGGCGCCTTGTTTGCGCTTGCACGTACCGCCTCGAGCAGCCGGCCCGGCAGAAGGGCCCACGTCCGCCCTGTCAGCGCCTCACGCATGGCGCGGCTCGTCCTCCTCGTCATCATCGTCGGGCCAAGTCTCAAGGCCGCCTCCTTCTTCGGGGCCGCCTGCTACATCGCCGCCGCCCGCGGCATCGTCTTCAAGGGCGGCCGCCCCCAAGTCAGGGTCGTCCACGTCACTCACTTCCCGGTCCGGCTGATAGCCTTCACCCGGCCCCACCACGGCGGCCGCTGCCGGAGCAGGCGGCGGGTCAGCGCGGGAGTATGGCCGCTTGCCGAACCGCCAGGACCCTTCCGACAGCTAGAGGTCGGAGATCTCGTTCCCCATACGGGCAACTTCGGCAGACGGCATGTCCCTCGTGCACATCCGGCTCGGGTCGCGGTGCCCGCTCATCCGACAGATCAGATGAGGCCGGCCTTGGAGCGGAAGAACCCGGCGCTCGACAAAGGCGACCTGCAGGTCGGACGCCTTGAGGCCTTCCACGCCCGTCAGCACTTGAAGCCGTTGATGTTGGCGGTGGCGTAGGCCGACAAGGGTCTCGGCTTGTAGCCCCAGTTGGCCCAAGGCTCGGCCGGAGGGCCGGCTTCATAGGGCGGCAAGTTGATGAAGTCAATTGCCGGGTCGACATTCTCCACGTAAAAATATGATTTCTGCCACAGTTTGACCGACTGTGACAGCTTGATGGCGGGGAAGGCATTCTCCCCCGACGGACGGCGCACCGCGACGAAGGCACCGCACTGGGCTGCCTTCTCCCTGGCGGAGGTGCCCAGTTTGGTGTAGAAGAAGGCTCCCCACAACTCGATGGTGGGAAGGATGCCAAGATAGCCCTCGCACAACGTGACGAAGGCGGACAGCAGCGTCAGATGATGCGGCTGAAGATGGTAGAAGTCGAGGAAGGAACGGAGGAATCAACTCGCCGGCAGGCCAAAGCCGCGGAGGAAGTGCGAGTGGAAGATGACCCGCTCGCCTCCTTGCAGTGCCGGCGAAATCTCCCTCTCCGGCGGCACGCGCACCTCTCCGGTGGCACGAAGGAAGGCAAGGTGGTCCTCGAGCACGACCGAGCCATCCCAGTCCCCTCCCCTATCGCGCGCCATGGGGACCGAGCTAGACGAAGAAATGGCGCTGCGGCGGAGGCGAGGGCCGCGGCGGAGCAAGAGGCTTGGGGCGAAGAGGACCGACGGCGACAAGCTACGGTGGCGCCTCGGCGGAGCGCGGAGGTGCGGCGGCAGCAAGGAAAGGAGAAGGATGAAAATGGCGAAGGGAGAGGAGGGCGCGAGTGTTCCGCTGCTCCCCCTCCTCCCCCTACTTATAGCCCCTAGGCTACGAAGCCGAGGGGGAGGGCGTGGGATCATGGGATTAACTGCGCCCACGACCCCACGGCCCCGCGGTTATCGCGCGGGTTACTGCGCGCAGTAACCCCGCGCGGAATCACGACCGTCTACCTCGGCCGCAGCAGATCCGCCCGCGCGCCGAGGCCCAGTAATGGTGGGCCCGGCCTGCCGCCACGTCCCATCACGCACGTGACTGGCGGGCTGGCCCGGCTGGCTGGCGCCGCGTGGCGTGCTTGCTGCGGGCGGCGTGCCCAGAGGCTCGACCGGCCTGCCACCTGGTCCCCGCCTCAGCGTTTTGAAGTTATCAGATGAGGCCACCTGGTCACGACCGACCCCCCGCAGGCGGCACACTAGGAGGCAGACGAAGCATTCAGCAAGAGCATTTAGAGAAGGAAGCTGCTGAGGCCTCTCGATTTATCGGCCGCGACGCCTCACCAGCTTTGGGGACTACTGTCGAAGTAATGGGCCACGGGTAGCCTAACCCGGGTCCCTGTGCATTTCAAGACATTGGGCCGGCTGCGCCCCTCAAGCATCAAGGATGAAGCGCCGCCTTCTGGTGGCCGGCTGGCTCATGAGGACGGATGCCAGAGGACGGCCAAGCACCGGAAGACGGCCCCAAGATGGGCCGACTCGTAGCAGGCGGCCTCCAGAGAGGCCGGCTCCTAGAACAGGCGGCCCAAGACGCCCTCAAAGTCTACGCCCCCATTAAGAAGACAAGACAGGATGTGGCTACAGTATAGCCCATTCCCCCATATCCAGGGCATGGCGCGGCCACAGTACTCCGTACAGGCAGAGATCTCCCCACGACGTGGCACTGTGGCCACCCCACCCTTGACGTCACTCCTATCGGGTGAAGCCCTGTTCCCACGACGGCCTGTCGGTACGGCCTGCGAGCGGCAGGCCCTACCAGGCAGCGAGAGACTGGAAGGCGGCAGAGCCTGACCAGTCGGACCGGTGGGAGGCCGGTCTCTAGCAAGCGGCCCCTCCTCCCTCGAAGTCCACGCGCCATTAATCCAGAAAAGACATGATATGGCTACAGTGATTTCCCACCCGACGACGGGACTGTAGCCCCCCCCCCCCCGACCAAGCACGCGTCATCTGCATTACGGCTACAACAACAAGCAGCTGATGAGACCCGCAAGTGGCAGGAGCGGCCTGACGACTCCGAGCCAGACCAGTCGGCGGGGCCCACCAGGCGGCGGGCCCCGGCAGATGATAGAGAAGCCGGCGGCCAGGGACGCTGACCGCCAGACCCTACACCCAGCCAGATGACTATTGTACCCCTGGGGGGTAGGCCTATATAAACCCCCCAGGGCACCCATGCAAAGGGGTCGGACCTGTAAAGCCTAGACTCATTCAGAGTGAGGAGAGAGTCGGCCCTGCTCTCTTCTACCTCTGGCATACAGGTCAAGGAGCACCTTGTACTCACTAGTGCCTTAGTGATCATTCGGAGACCCCGCAGAGCAGGACTAGGGGTGTTATCTCCTAGGAGAGCCCCGAATCTGGGTAAAGTACGCCGGCGTTCGTGTCTATGCCTCATCCCGCTTCCAGGCACTGGCGACGTTCTACTAGCTCCCACCATGATAAGCCATCCTTTGGCATATGTCGCATCCAACCCCCGACACAATCCTTTAACAAGGCGGGACAAAACAAAAGCTACGATCGAAAGGCGCAGGCCTCCTGCCTGGGACCCTCCGATCCTACTCCTGGTCGTCGGCCAGCTCGTAGAAGTAACCACCTTCAAGGTGGTAGCAGTAGTCGTCGGTGAGGCAACTGTCTCAGGGGCTCCGTCATCTGGTCACGACAAACTGATATGGGGAGGAAAAGAAAGCAAAGTAACCATGAGTACTTCGAAGTACTCATTAAGCAAGGATCTACACTACATATGCAACATTATCAAAGAAAGGCTGTATATGTGGACTGGGCTGCAGAAATGCCAGAATAGAGAGGAAAGCCTAGTCCTATCAAAGACTAGCATCATCATCGGTCTTGCAGCAATAGAAGAGAGTAGATCAGCACAATATATAGTAGTAGTAGTGTCAAGTAACAGCCTCGCCCAGAGATCCTTCCTCGACTCCCTACGAGAAAGAGATCCCGGAGCCACATATCCAATTATCATCACAAGTTCTAGTTGTATTGATCGGGATACAACTCCGAGTGTCCGTTACCATAGGACAGGCTATCGATAGATGTTTTCTTCCCTGCAGGGGTGCACCAACTTACGCACCACGCTCGTTTAACTCCGGCCGGACACACTTTCCTGGGTCATGCCCGGCCTCGGCCAAACAATACACCGCAACCCTACCTACAGCTCAGCAGAGAGCTCCCCGTCGGTCTATCTCCTAAGCGCTCAGGGGTCTTGGGCCATCGCCCTGTGAACTCTGGGTCGTTGCGCGCAGGGCGAATCTCGGTACCACCTCTGTACATGGATGGCGCCGGCCCAGCCATGCCGCGATGCTGAACTGGACATCTGACAGAGCTTTCGGCTGATGCTACGATGCAGAGTGCCTATAACTCTTCCCACGTGATGGTTAGTGCTATCTGGCCAGAGGCCGGCTCGGATCAAATATCCAAATCGTTAGTGGATTAGGGGCTCGCGGTAACGAGCAGAGAATCACGATCGATGTGACCACATCGCCCCGTCTCGAGGACTTGTGGCAAGGGCTAGGAATTCCCAGCCACGCCTTGTGTTCGTCTCACGGGTAACCTCCAGGTCAACCCGACATCCCATCATTCGCGGGTACTCCTCAGGGTTGACCCGCCTTTCCAAGTATCAGTTGTAAAGTCATAGTAACCATAGTAACCGTGTGTCTAACACCAAGGGGAACCCTAAGGAATCACCCTCGATGGAATTCCACCTGATGTTATCGTCAAGGTGAATGAAGGAGGAATCACCCTCGAGGTCCACTCTTGAGGAGTTGCACGATAGTGTCGTTACCGGGAGTGGAGAAGGAGGAATCACCCTCGAGGACCACGACCGATGAACTAACCTACAGGGTTAACATCAAAAGTGTTGGGGAGGTATCACCCTCGGCACTCGATAGTAACCCAGTAGTGTCGTACAACTAAGGGGGTGATGTGCGGTGCCGGGGCCTGGTCTTCGATCCTGTTGATCGGGTCTTCTGATAATCCAGCGGGGCAGTTGGGACTAGTGGGGTTACTGGTGGGTCTCTAACCAACCTATACTATGCAGTTTGAAATAGGAAGGTAAGTTAACAATAAGCAGGTTACAAAGTAGGCTATGCATCAGAATAGGAGCAATCAATTACAGTAGCAAAATCTAAAGCAAGCATGAGAAAATAGAATAGGCGATATCGGGATGATCAAAGGGGGGCTTGCCTGGTTGCTCGGCGGCAAAGGCAAGGTCGTCAAGGGTCGTCGGTCTCCGGAGCTGCGTCGGTACCGGGCTCTATCAAGAGAGAAGAGGGGGAGGAAACAGATAAATACACTGCAAACATAAGCAACACAAAGCGTGCTATGCTAACGTGCAGTGCAGGGTTGCCTAAAAACATGTCTAAGTCATATTAGTTATTTTAGGATTTAAGTTGGAATTATTAACCGGTAGTTGGGCACTATTCATCTACCAGAAACAGGCTAAAAGTTATGGGTTCGCCTCCATAGAGGGTCTCGTCAAGGAAACAAACGACACGGTTAGCTTCGTCTCGTCGTTCTGGTCAACTTTCATGTAGAAAGTTTTTTGATCCGAGCTACGGTTTATTTTCTATGATTTTCTAAAGATTTTAGCATTTTCTGGAAATATTTTTATTTTTTAAATCAACATTATCCAGAACAGTGAAAGGTGACATCAGCATGACC